>QFDD01007797.1:0-10450 GCA_006871305.1 Vachellia collinsii | reverse complement strand
AATCAAATAAAATACCTCTTTCTTGTTGTGTTCTTCAATGGCGAAACGAGCAAGGCTGTTGATCTCAACGCTGTTATGAGCGCCCTTGATATCATGAACCCCTCCCAGTTTCATACGAATGAACTTGTCCACTCTAGTGCAATAAGCAAATTCAGAAAGCCCATAAAGAATGAGGAAGGCACCAAGCAATAGCACAGAAACAGACAAGCTACGGAGCTTCATCGTCGCCGCTCAGTTGTTCTCTCCACGGCAATGATCAATCTTCGAATGTTGGTTCCGCCACTTCCAAAATCCAAACTTCGGCTTAAAGAGGTTTTTTGCGTTTTTCCTTAGTAAGAGAGAAAGGCCGAGGCCCTCTCATGAGCCCAAGATCTGTTTAAGTTGGGCTTCATATAGCTTTTCTTAGCTTACGTGAGTATTTTTTTGGGCCTATTAAGTAAACCTGAAAAGTTAGGGGCTTCATTTTGGGGTTTGAAGAAACTAAGAATTTGGCTCTTGGCCTTCTTTCATGGGAAAATGATAAGAAAATGATAAGTGAATTAAAAAAACTCAAAAAGCTACCCTCAACTTCCAAAAGGATAAATTGCTGCGAGGCAGCAATTTAGGTTTTTGAATTTTATGGGAAATGATGAAAATGTTCTCTAAATGAAACTGTTCTCTCTCTCTCTATGTTTGTCTTCGAAGTCTCCCTCTTTCTCGTCTTTATCCGTTTCATCTTCTTTCACAAACACATGCCAACTTCCTTCCCGGCTTCTTGAAACTGCTCTCTCTCTCTCTCTCTGTCTACAAGGAAAAACCCGACGACGCTTGTTTCTCTCCCTACCTCGTTTCATTAGTGGCTCACTATCTGAACCCGTTTTACGATACCTCTGTTCATCTTTCGTCTATTACATTAATCTTTCTTATTTACTGTTTTGATTTTCCAATGTGTTGCTCTATCCCCTCTTTCCAATTGAAATCAGTAACTGCATCAAAAGAATGGTTATACACTTTAGCTAATAAAATGTGTTGCTTTTTAAAATTCCCCATTTTTCATTTCTTGGTGTGAATCCCATTTCTTTCTCCTCTTTAGGAAGGTTGGTTTGTTTATACTGTCCGTTTTCAAGCTTGGAAACAGGAACTTAACGTTGGTATTGACAAGTGGATTGAAGTTATTGATAACACATGAACTCATGCCCCTGATGCTGCTGTCTGCTACGTTGACAACAACGAATAGGGTATTGACAACTATAACAGAGCTAATGACAACTAAGAATATGGCATTGACAACTCCAACATACAAGGTTCCTCAAACCATTAACAACACGTGAACTCATGCCCTGATTTTGTTGTCTGCTACATTGACAGCAACGAATAGGGTATTGACAAATATAACGTAGCTAATGACAACTAAGAATATGGCATTGACAACTCCAATATACAAGGTTCCTTAAGTCATTGACAACACGTGAACTCATGCCCCTGATGCTGATGTCTGCTACGTTGACAACAACGAATAAGATATTGACAACTATAACATAGCTAATGACAACTAAGAATATGTCATTGACAGTTCCAACATACAAGTTTCCTCAAGACATTGATAACATGTGAACTCGTGTCCCTGATGTTATTGTCTGCTAGGTTGACAACAACAAATAGGGTATTGACAACTATAACGTAGCTAATGACAACTAAGAATATGACATTGACAACTCCAACGTACAAGTTTCCTCAAGCCATTGACAACACGTGAACTCGTGCCTCTGATGCTGTTGTCTGCTATGTTGACAACAACAAATATGGTATTGACAACTATAACGTAACTAATGACAATTGAGAATATGACATTGACAACTCCAACATACAAGGTTCCTCAAACCATTGACAATACGTGAACATGAAATTAATGACAACTTTACATATGAAATTAATAACGCTTGATTTTGTTGTTTCATTTGTTGATAACTACGCAAAAGGTATTGACAATTTTAACATATATAATGATAACTTTTATTAACCTTCTCAATATCTTTGTAACAGTAAAAAGTTACATATTTGCTTCCATGAGAAATGGAAATTACCATTTCACCTTGAAGTATTGATTTCTTCTTATAACCAACAAAAAGTCCATATTACTTACACACTATAAACTATATATAGATAACAGTAATAAACGGCATTGACAACACTATCAAGGATATTGACAACTTCACGAATGACACTGACAACACTTCAGTATCCACATGATAGCAAAAAATTACTGATTTGCAAAATGAGAAATGAAATTTACCATTTCACCTTCAAGTATTGTTTTTTTGTCATTGCCAACACAAATTTCATATTACTTACATACGTATCAACTATATACAGACAACACTAATAAACAGTATTGACAACACTATCAAGGATATTGACAACTTCGCGGATAGCACTGACAACACTTCAGCATCCATGTAATAGCAAAAAATTACAGATTTGCAAAATGACAAGCTAACATTAAGATTGCACCTATTCAATACATGTTCATCATCACCCCCAATCTTCTTCCTCATATTTTCCCTCAACCTGATCTGTCATACTCAAGCACAATTTTATATCACTGTACAATTTTATTTTTAATTTATTATTCTTAGACTTTTCAATTTTCACTCATTGCTTCATATTAAATAAAAGTTAAGTTGAAAAGTAACCCATAAAGCTTCATAGCAACAACAAAACAACAGCATCATGGGCATGAGTTCAGGTGTTGTCAATATCTTGAGGAAACTTGTCAATAACATATATAGAGTTGTCAATGGCTAATGAACAATTGTCAATACTTAACTTAGTGGAAGTACATAGGCACTGTGAAATCCATTTTCTGAGTATGATAACGTTAATTATCTTTACTTATGTTAATTGTCTTCTTGAGATTCTTCACAAAATGATGGAGAATTGACTTCAAAGTTGGACGCTTTTACACCGTCGGTTGTTACTGTTCATTTCCTATTCGACGCTCCTATTGCTGGTGTAGTAAACGAAGACGAAGCTCTTTCCACAGTAAAAACAACGAGCATCGCGATACGCACAACTAGAGCAATAATACTCCCAGCTCTAAGGGTCGAAAAGGGCTCTTGGTGTTGCAATAATACTCCAAAGTTGGACAAGATTGATGAAGGTGATGTTTGGAAGGTGAACTGCTCTCCCAAATAATACTCCCAGCTCAATCAGTCTGTGCTCAGAGAAAGAGAAAGTTTCAATTGCATTCAGAGTGGGAGAGAAGTGAGGGGCATTTTCATTATTTCGTATAAAAATAAAAAAGACAAATTGCTGTCCAATAGCAATCTGTCCTTTTGGAAGTTCATGGCAGCGTTTTAGGTTTCTGTAATTCAAATGTAATTTTTTTTGTCATTTTCCCTTCTTTCATACCCAAAAAAGTTTGAAGTTGAGATGCATGTATTCACATTTAATAATTAAATGAAACATAGCAAAAATGATCCATCAATTATAAAATCAAATTCTGATTCCATCACTAAAAAAACACATTGAGACCGGTAGCCTCTCATAGTATTTTCCATTTACAAATCTCACCAAATTTTTTTTACAAAAATTGTAAATTATAGTCCTCAATTGATTTTTTAAAAAAGTTATGGAATCTAAATAAACCCTATTTTAAATTATATATTATAAAATATTTATGTATATTATTAGATTATATATCAATTTATAAATTAATTAAATTAATTTTTAAAAAAATAAACTGGGCTTATATTAATGGCTGATCAGCATGCTAAATGATTTAGAGTCTAAAACAATCAGATCAGTTGGAAGTTTTTTTTTTTTAAGAAAAAAAACATTGCTGCAACCATTCAACTATTAGGGGTCGAGCAAACCATAAAACGCTGTACCCATGCTACTCTACCGTAGTAGTTTAATGGAAATTTCCTGTGTTTCTTCTTGCAGACAACTCGTGTTCATTCTGACATGTGTCCCAGCATCTTTTGTATTGAAGTGTCCTATGCATTTTTTTACTCAAAATTTAAAAATACATGAGCTGCATTGTTATTCTACTATACATGCTGGATTAAATGATTTTTTTGTATAATTTGGAGGGTTGATAATATTCGATTTGATATTTAACTTTATAAATAAGAATACATATGAATCCTTATACAGATAAAACTATAAGTCAGTAACTAACAAAATATAATCAAATCAAATATAGCTATAATATGTGGATACAATATCACCAAACAATTATAGTACATGTGAATGCGAAGGCTACCCACAATGCATAGGAAGCCATCGATAAGCGCACCTATCATAAATTAAAAAATTTAAATCTATGACCAGATCATCACAGGTTTTAATAAGAAAATCTAAAAATTGCTTTAACCGAATCATAATAACGACCAAAATCCACTTTTGTTGGTTTCTGGACAGGATGGTGCTTCCAGATTGGGGAGGAGAAGAGGGAGAGAGAGCACGAGGAGGCCAAACAGTGGCCAGAAACAATTGCAATACGAAATTTCCATTACCGCAACACAATACAGCAAAACCCCCCCCCCCCAAAAAAAAAAAGACTTCGCTTCTCTTTCTATCATTTGCACTATTCCTTTGCTGCCGATTTCTCTCCCAACTTTTAAAGTTCTCTGTTTCTTCTTCTTCTTCTCCTCCTCCCCCCTCATCGTCATCTTCTCCTACCTGCAGCCACGAGAAGAAGCTCTGAAAGAGATGGGTTTAGAGATTATGGTGCCCAACACGTGCATTAGGGGCTGCTGTACCAGCACTTCTATTCCTCTCCATGTTCCTCCCTCCTCTTATTCTCTTTCATCTCCAATTGCCAAAGGTAAATCCTGATGCTGTTTTAAGCTTTTGTCCTTTGGTTGAGAGATATACTGTTGGACACTCCTAGTGATTGCTTTAGTTTTTGCGTCTTTGAACCGTTTAACTCTAATTTTGTTTGAGCCTAATGTCAGTTGTAGTTTTTTTCTTTAAAGAGTTACGACTTTACCTTTCTGTCATGAGAGTAATGAGATGAGGCATGTTTGTGATAAATGAGAGTACCATAGTCTAACAAGCTAAACTTAAAATATGAGATAAGATACACCATTGATTTCAAAAATAGTACCAAAACATATTAACACCCCCCTTCCAACTCAAGATAGCGTGATAGAAAGCAGCTTGAGTTTGTCTACAGAAAGATTTAAACAAATCAGCCGGTACTTCTGAGGGAGAAGATCTCAGCGGGGAGATATCTGGATGGAACTAGACGGCGAAGGAAAATTCACGCGCATGGCGGCGCATCAGACGGAGGCAGGTGCCTAGAGGGAGAACTGCAAATGTGAAATCAAACTGAGGATATTGGTCTCGAACTGTGAGAGAGAGGATTGAAGAAGAGGCCCCTTGTACAATATAAGACAACGAAGACCAAGGACTGCGTCTTCCTTGTATATCGTTTTCTTCTTCTTCCTCCTTATCTCCATGCTTTCCTTCTTTTTCATCAGAGATGCGGACTATGATAACATGTAAGAAATTAAAAGAACCAATGCCATTCAACTTTGAGATAATTAGAGTACAAATAAACGCAAACTATAAGCTAAGAAGCTAAACGTAAAATCTAATTTGATCAAATCAAATCATAATATCTCAGATTTAAACTTATAAATATAGAATGAGATTGGATATACTATCGATCTCAAATAATATCACCAATATCCAACATATCAACTGGATGTTTGATCCGTTGCTCATTTAAATTCAACATATGCATGTGTTTCTCTATTGAAAATGAATCATACCTTCGCTTGTTATGCCAATCTCAGGGGCGGAGAGTGTTGTTTACGAAGGTACTCTAGATGGTAGCAAGGTTGCTGTCAAGAAACCTATCCTGTCAACTACAGAAGATATTAACAAGTTCCACAAAGAATTACAGCTCCTATGGTCTCTCTCTCACGCACTATCTTTCTGTCTGTATAATTCTATCAGCGTCTTTTCATGTTTTGAGCATGTTAAGATCTTTACCCTCATCTAAAAGATTTTGTTATCTTCAATCATATTTATCAGGCATGCAGCTTTCAGTTCATAGTTCTCTTTTTCCTTAAACAATGCAGCAAGTTAGATCACCCTGGGATTGCAACACTGATCGCTGCCCATGCAAAGCCTCCCAATTACCTCTTTTTCTTCAAATTCTATGAATCTCTCAACCTTGCTCAAAAGCTACACTTGGAAGAATGGACCCCGAGTATCAATTACGCTCTTATGATAATAATTCAGTTAGGTATAGTTAAGATTTTGTTCTGTTCAGAATTTTCTTTCGAGTAATATCATGCTTACATCAAGTAGTTGTTTAATAGATCAGCTGATGTGTTGGAAGTTCTTATCACTAGAGCTGCGGAAACTTATGATCTACAACAAAAGTTCTTTTACCAAATAGCAAGACATTAAATTTCTTGGACTCCTTGGACTACAATTTAAATAGAATGATTGGAAATAGTTTTATAAGTTCTTTGCATTTACTTTTCTGTGGTAGTTATAACTGTCTTATATTTGTTTTCTTGAAAAGGTGCTTGTCTAGTAGGTTTTCACTTTTGACTTTTCAGCCCAAAATTCGATAACAAGCCATAAATCTATTTGCCAATTCAATATCAATTACTCATATGGAATTCACTGTTATATGGACGAAATGGCCAAATAAAGGAACTGCAATAGTTAAAAAATTTGCAAAATGCTCACAAATGTAGACAGGGAATTGTTTGCATCAAACTGTTATCCAACCATCGTGGTTTTAGAACTTTTATTGATGCAAGAAATTGGAGTAGAATAACTAGTTTGACATTTATTTATTTCTTTTCCCATCACTTGATTTTCCAGCCAAAGCTTTGCAGTATCTTCATAACCTCGGGATATTACATAGAGATGTGAAACCAGCAAATATTCTTGTAAATTTCTCCCTAACTTTTGATCATTAACTTGTTTGGTGCTGTCTTAATATTTGATAAAATTATGCAGTACTTGTGCATTAGCCAACTTACCATTTTGTCTCTGTGATGCAGCTTGACGAAAATCTTTATCCACACCTCACAGATTTTGGCTTGGCA
Organism: Vachellia collinsii; assembly: GCA_006871305.1. Classification (NCBI taxonomy): domain Eukaryota; kingdom Viridiplantae; phylum Streptophyta; class Magnoliopsida; order Fabales; family Fabaceae; genus Vachellia; species Vachellia collinsii. The sequence goes on along the minus strand of QFDD01007797.1, from coordinate 3,389 downwards.
GAATACAAGAATGACCTCAAGAGTGTTTCTCTTCAAAATTGGAAGTCGTCTGGCAAGCCTACTGGCGGTTTTCATAAAAAAAATATGGTTGGAACTCTAATTTACATGGCACCTGAAATATTAAGGAAGGAGTTGCACACAGAAAAATCCGATGTCTACAGTTTTGGGGTGACAATCAAGTAATGGCTTGAGACAATATCACTTCTACCATTCCATTTTGTATATTTGTTAAAGTTAAGTGAATTGAAGGCTGTTGCCAAGTTATATCTGATGGTTTTCATCATCTGCTGTTTTAGAAAAGTGGTTCTAACAAAATTTCACTAGTTGCGGCAAAGCTATTTTGGCTTCATAAATTGAGCGATTTGGTTTTCAGGTTTTGCAAAGGCATTTTAGATTTTAATATATATTTTTCATATCCCCCTCTTTCTGGAATAAGGCTTGGCTTCTTGGCACATCTTTTTATTTTTCTTCAACCAGTAAATACACACTAGAACATGACTTTTTAGGAAATCAAATTTGAATGGAAGGTTGATTATGCATGCTAGATGGTAGCTTGCGTAAAGTATTAGTTCTGACATCTCACTTTGCCCCCTAAGCTGGTCATTATGATACCAAATAAATTGATGGTTGAACGGTTCTATAGTCATAACTCAATTTAGAAGCTTGTACATATAATTTTTGTTTTCTAGTTAAGTTTGTGTAAGACATCTATTGTGTTTGCTGCAGTGAACTCCTTACAGGTGTTGTACCATATACCGATCTTCGTGCAGAAGCACAGGTCAGTCTATTTCTTAGATGGGTACTTTGTTGTGTATGCAATAGCGTGGTACTTTGTAATGCTCATTTTGCAAAAAGGACCATGTGATTGCCTTTATCATAAATTATATATTAGTTTGAAATGTTCAACCTTTTAGGTTACAAGAGCACAAAACAGACTTTTGTCATTTTGTGTTACAAGCTAAGAATTTTGCTCGGATTGCTAGTTATCATACTGGAATTGTTTGTTCTGCATATTGGAAGCTTTCATTATCTGAATATTGTTTGGCCGCCCTTTTTAATTGACAAGCATACTGTCACAATTTGTTTAGATATTAGTTTTATATGCTGCTGGCAGGCTCACACAGTACTGGAGATGAACTATACGGAGCAGCAACTAACAGCAGCTGTTGTTTCTGATGGATTGAGGCCAGTCCTGGCTGCTCAGGAGTTGGGTGTACCTTCAAGATTATTAGCATTAATACAGAGATGCTGGGATGCAAAACCTGAGAATAGACCTTCCTTTGATGATATAATTGAGGAGCTTGATTCCATCATTGAGCACAGAAGGGACGTTGGTGATAGACACCTCAAACCTTGTAAGTTGCATGATAATCAGGTTGTAGATGAGAGCAATAATCACCTTCAGGCTTATCAAGAGGGTATTAACTGGTCTACCCTGGGAGAACTACTCTCAAAGAGATCCTCCAGTGCATCTGATTCTCAATTGAGAGCCTGGCATAGGCCTTTTGATGAGCCTTTGGCTCACTGTCCAACACTTTCTTGGGGATCTTATGCTACCTGTGGAAGAAGGGAGACCATGGAGGACACACATTTCATTCTTCCCAGCATATGCAATGAAAAGGACATACATGCTTTCGGTATCTTTGATGGTCACCGAGGTACTCGTTAGTGTTTTCGTATCATCATCTATATTCTTTAAGAATATTATTACTACAAGAGCATCTAGCCCATTCATTTTGATTATTGTGAGACCCCCTGAACACTTCCCTTCGTCATTCTTATTGAAGTTAACTTCAGAGAACTGAAGCATGAAACTACCTGGAAAATGTGAAGAAAATAATTTCTAGTTAATCTGACAGCATAAATGGAAAATGAGACAACTTTTATTCTCTCATTATGATAAACTTGCTGACCATTCTTGGTAAGTTTAAAGCAATTTAGCGAAATATTCATAATTGGCACTCATGCAGGTGCAGCAGCTGCTGAGTTTTCTGCTCAAGCCATTCCAGGATTCCTGCAAGCTTTAGGTTCTATAGGAAGGTATGTTTCACTTGAGACTCTCCCCCTTCCATCTTTTTTCTAGTTATATTCTCGTACATTGAGGGATAGATTGCCTTAGTATGTTCAAATGTGCAGTCCAGCTACCACACTAGTTGAGGCATTCCTTAAAACAGATGTTGCGTTCAGAGAAGAGCTTGATTCCTGTCGTAAATCCAGAAGAGTTACCCAGAAGGATTGGCATCCTGGTTGTACAGCGGTCGTGGCTCTTGTAGTCAGAAGCAAGCTTTTTGTTGCTAACAGTGGTGATTGCAGGACAATCTTATGCCGGGCTGGTTCTCCCATTGCTCTAAGCAAAGTGAGTTCAAAGCAGCTCTATTCTGTTGGGTGGCATATATTACTAAAGTTTCCTCCTCCTTTTTTCCATTCCTTTAAATACCACCCTTCTCGCTAATCAGGTTTTGTCTAATTAGGATCATGTTGCAAGCTGTCCTGAAGAGAGAGAACGTGTTATTCGTGATGGAGGGCAAGTTCACTGGCAAGTTGATACCTGGAGGGTTGGCCTTCCTGCACTTCAGGCATGTTGTTCAAACTTCAAGCCAAAAGCTATTCTGAATCATGAGCTCTGTGTTACAAGAATAATCAGTGGCTAACAAGTGAAGCTCACTCTCTTGTTCACAGGTTACTCGTTCCATTGGGGATGACGATCTGAAGCCGGCTGTAACTGCAGAACCAGAGATAACTGAAACTACTTTATCTACCGACGATGAATATTTGGTAAGCAGTGTTATGATCAACGACTTTGAAATGTCTTGTTTCTATCAATAATGTTGTGATATGAGTATTATTTATTGAAAGCTAGTAATGAAAATTGTGATCAGGTGATGGCCAGTGATGGACTGTGGGATGTGATGAGCAATAAAGAAGTTATAAGCATAATCAAAGATACAGTGAAAGAGCCAGGGATGTGCTCAAAGAGGTTGGCTACTGAGGCAGTGGAACGTGGTAGTAAAGATAACATTACGGTCATTGTGGTTTTCTTGCGCCCTGTCTCTACGGCAGAGAGAATTTATTAGTGCACCTTCATGCTCTTTAGCATTATACTGCACCTATGAATTATATTTAGGAAACATTGGTAAATAGTTTGTGTTTGAAAATTTTATTGATTGGAAGGATTTGAGTTAGAATATCAATAAACTTTCTATTCATAAAAATATATTAGATCCTTCTAATCAATAAAATTTCTAAACATAAACTTTTCATTAATTTTTCTTTATATTTTTGTCGTGTATTGCATGCATGGGCACATTACGCTTGTTTATGTCATGTTCATCCTTCCTACGTTGTATATAGACCTTAGAGGGGTCAATTTTATTTTGCCTTGAATTTAT
>QFDD01007796.1:0-10151 GCA_006871305.1 Vachellia collinsii | reverse complement strand
AAAAAAAAAAAAAACTTTCAAACACATATGCCAAAACTTTTCGAACAATTATATATTAACATTGATGGTTAATATTTAATTTTGGGACAATAGATATACATATATTAACCAAAGCGAGCAAAAGCCTCTTCCACCAGCCTTATATGATTTTTTTTATAACAAACGTAATTAATTGTCCCATCAAATATCATTAAGTATAGATAATCATTGTAAAAATATAGTTCTTCAACCTTTATATAAGAGTTGAATGACTTTTTTTATATTAAAAAATTTAAATAAACAACTTAATTATAATATATATACTAAAATATTTATGTATAATAATATTATATATTAGTTTATAATTAAGATAGATTAATTTGGGGAAATGTAATAAATGTTCCAGTTAATTAATTTCCTTATTTTCCACAGAAAAGGTCAACATCAAATTATTAATTATAAATCATAAATGTGATTGGTTTATTATACATCATAAGTCAAACCCAGTGCAATATACAAGAAACATATATTATTATAAAACTTATATATATATGATAACATTATTTTATTATACATTAAAAGTTATATATATATATTTGGCCTCAGATATATAGGGGGAATTACTATAAAGTTTTATATAAGAGAATTAATATCAGAAAACTCCCAAGAAGTTGTTAATGTGAGTGAATTGAGTTGTCAATGATAGTTGCTTGAGTTATCAATGGAACCTTTCTGATATTAATTCTCTTACATTGGACTTTATAGTAATTCCCCCATATATATATCCTCGTTTTTGGTAAAGTCGTTAGTATGCTTTTTGACGCTAACACGTTAAACAGTAATAATAATTACTCAAATGTTACATTTTTGAAAATATTTACCCATATACTACAGTCAAACTCGCTCTTCATGTGAACAAATTTAAATTTGTATTGAACTCGTTCATCGAAAGAACGAATTGAGTGATGGGCATGCACATCCATACGAAAGTTGTTCACCTGCTGAATGAGTTCGGAACCGACAGCCCAAACTCGTTCAGGAGGGGCTGTCAGCCCCAACCCAATCCCAACCCCCCGATAGCCCAAACTCATTTAGCACGTGAACAAGTTTGGGGCTGTCAGCCCCAACCCAATCCCATCCCCTCATCCCACCCCACCTCCCCCCACCCCCAATTAAAAAAAATTTTGTTGTTATTTTTTTTAAACCCTTCCCCAAACCCAAAAAAAATTATTATTATTTAAAAAAGTTATTATTATTTTTTAAATCTCTTCAAACTAACCATTTAGAAAAAAATTAATCCTTATAAATTATTTTAATAAAAAGACGGACATGTAAAATGAAAAACATTACACTTATAATTTATACTTTATCTCACTTTTTTAAATTAATCAAAGTCATGATCTTTTATTAATGAATCTCTTCTTCAAATATTTATTCATTTATATCATTTTTTAATTATTGAACATTATTATACATTTATTATCTAATTATATCATCTTCAATTATCAGGTAGAGAATATAGAGGAAAGGGACATTAAAGCTTGTTCTTAATGAGAAAGTGATTTTTTTAACTTTAAGTTTATTCATTGGCATTTTTTAATTTAAAAAAGTGAGAAAGTGCATAAATTTTTTAACTCAATTTTTTTGATTCAAAAAAGTAATCGTAATAAGGTATTTATTATAGGATTTAAGATTTTTTTTTCTTATTTTAATATATTCAAATAATTTTTTCCTTATCTTTTAATGTTTTAACCATTTTTTAATTTTAAAAAAGTGAGAAAGAGTATAAATTATAAGTGTAATGTTTTTCATTTTACATGTCCATCTTTTTATTAAAATAATTTATAATGATTTATTTTTTCTAAAAGGTTAGTTTAAAAGGATTTAAAAAAATAACAATATATATATTAATTGGGGGTGAGGGGACGTGGTGTGAGATGGGTAGCGCCCCTAAACTCGTTCACTTGCTGAACAAGTTTGGGCTGTCAGCCCCAAACTCATTCAATAGGTGAACGAATTTTGCCTGGATGTGCATGCCCGTCACTGAATTCGTTCTTTAGATGAACGAGTTCAGTATAAATTTAAATTCATTCATCTGAAAAACAAGTTTGATTATAGTATATGGATAAATATTTTTAAAGTGTAGCATTTAAATAATTATTATTACTGTTTAAACGTGTCGGAGTCAAAAAGCCTTGTTAGTCTTCCACCTTTTTTTTAGTTTACGTGTACCATTTTGCTTTCCTTCTTATCTAACTTTGCATGCATGTATCTATCTTTTTCTGTTTCCACCCCTCTCTCTCTCTCTCTCTTCCTCTACGGTGAGTCTTGTGACACTTGTCTAATCACTTCCGGTTATTCATAACATATTAGTATATCACACAATTATCTTCTTCCCATATTAGTTGTTAAAATATGCTCTCAAATTTATCATCTACATAGCACAAATCTATCGCTTATTAAATTATGAGCTTTTATCATTCAAATCATATAAATTTATATTGAAAGAATATTTAATATTATTTACCATCCAAACAACATGAATTTTCAAATAAAACAGTGAGTATTTGCTATTTAGTAGTTTTTAAGAGAAAAAGGTTAATATCATCATTCATTCTTATAATTTCATCTAATTTTGGTTTTTATCATTGTAGTTTCAAATTGTTAGTCTTTGTCTCAATAATTTTATAAGGATTTGGTATGACTTTAAATATATGAATCAAAATCAAAAAATCGTTACAAAATTAGGGATTAATTGTTAAACTCAGACTTAATGTTTACGAAATTATAGAGATGAAAACCAATAATTAAAAACTATATACAATTCAAAATTAAAATTCAATCAAACCGTACAGGCTAACACTAGTATTAATTGTCCTTGTAAAAAGCGTTTTTTTTCTTTTGTTTAAAAAAAGCTTAGTAAAAACCTTAGCGCCAGATTTGAATAAAGAAATGAAGCGTCTTTTTAAGCTTGAAAAGATTAAATTTTTACCATCAATCAATAAGAAAAACCTTAAATTTTATTATTTTAACATTAAAATTTAACAATTTTCTAACTTTATCATTATTTAATATACTCCTACAATTCTATTTATAAGAGCAAAGAGATAATACTTTATTTAGCCATATTTAAAAGTCACTTCATTAAATTTTTTATGGAAAAGTACAATTTTATCCTTTATTTATTATGTATTGACTTTGCTCTCATATATTATAGTGAATATTAAATAGGGATCTTGCTATATTTTAAGGTAAAATTAATTAAGTTTAAAGTTTTTTTTTGTCCATGTGAAACATGCTGTAAATGATTTATAAATAGGAATATAGAAGTACATGATACCGGCGATAACAAAGTCAACATTATAATAAATAAAAAATAAAAATATACATTCATATATAAAGTTTGATCATATAAAGAAAACCATAGTTTTGTAAGAGAATATTTTTTTCAAAATTTTTAAAAGTTACTTTTAAAAATATATTATTTAAACTCACTTTTATTATTTTTTTTAAAACTATTTTCAAAAAGTTAATCCAAACACATCATTAACTCTAATAATGATGTAGAATTAATTTGATAGATGGACGAGGGTACACTTTTATGTTGCTAGATTGGATAAGGTTCCATGGTGTTTATCAAGCATTGTAGGAAGACATTGAATCAATTTCCTCGCAAACTTTGTATACTTGTTTTTAAGAATTGGATAAGATTTGTCTATTTATTAAAAAAAAACAAGAAGAAGAAGCAATTTGATAATATTTGTCTATTTATGAAAAATAAGAAGCAATTAAGGGGCAATTTCTAATTAAATCTTGTAATAACATGGGAGGGATTAATTAAGTAGAATCATCAATAGAAAAGGCAAAAGGTGGATATATATATATATATATATGTGGGGTTTAATTTAATTTGGATGGTTTGTGTTGTGGTTTTAGCACAAAAAATCTACTTTACACGTTATAAAATGTGATTCATAACTATCATCCAAAGTAAAAGTTAACAACTTTTTATGTGAATATAGCCAAATATCAAATCCCAAGGACTAACAATAATAATGCCCAGAAAATAAAAAAAAAAAAACAATCATTTTAAGCCACACACTCACACACGTAAAAGAAAGAACAATAATGGAGATTGAGTGATACCACATAATTATTAGAGGCATCAATCACAACGATTTGGTCGGTGTACCAAACCCCCCTCTTTAAGTGGATAAAGTTATATATATATATATATATAATCTTTTGCTATGAACATAAGGATACGTAGAGATTGAAACATTAAGTAATTGGCCTCCAATTCCATGAAATATTCCCTTTAATAACTATTTGCATTAAAAATCACACTGTAGATATAAAATCCTTTAATATGTGTAACTAGTAACAGGTGTACAAATTTTTTTATATAAATTTAAAGATAAAGTAGAATGACATCTTTAGCTTAAAATTAAAACAAAAAATTTCAATAAGCCTTTTCTTTTAGAATTCGATGGAGCGGTATTAACACTGAACGATATTTACTTGTTTAGCAAAATAATTATATTATTTCAATTCAAAGAGAAAATTAAAAATTGAAATATTATGTGTGTGTATATATATATGTTGTATTCTCTCAAAAAATGGTATTTAGCCAGACAAAATTAAAACCTAGAGAGCAAGTCCAGAAACTAAGGGATGCCCACAAAGAGTCTAAAAGATGTAATTGTGCTAGTGACACATGAAGATTTCAGAAATGGTCTAATCTTTGCACACATGAGATCTCAAGATAAATGGGTTAAATTTAGAAATATAGCAACTAATCCTTATATTCTAAGTTCTGCTACACATTATAGATATTCGGAATCATTGATAACTACGCTCTTACTTATACTTACTCTAAAATTCCATGTTTCATTGTACTCATACTTATCAATTAATACAATCACTCCATCCTATCTTATATGCTAGATCCATTGCCTCTTTTGTTCATCTTCCTATTGTTGATGACCGAATTTTCTTTTTAATATTTACTTTAGGAAAATCTGCTCAAACATATATCATTCCTTACAATCATTTCTATAATTCCCCATATGCAATAAATTATTAAATGAAATGAGAGATAAGGAAAGAATACCGTTAGGGGAAGAATTTCTCAAATGTTGTTATTCTAATTTAAATCTTCTTGTACGAGGAGCTTATCAAATAAAAAAAAAATAAAAATTTATTAATATTTAAAAGAACTATATAATAGTTTAGTTTTTCCTATATTAATTTCTCTTTTGATTTTCCATGAAAATTAGGGTTTGAAAATGGCTGATGTGATCAATAACCATTTAATATTTTTTTTATAACGATGCATATATATGGTTACATATATAATAAATATGATATGATAAAAATCCTATGACTATAATATACAAAAATAAAAAGTCAAATACTACAAGGTAAGTATTTTTTTTAAAATGTTTGAAAAACCCACAAAATAATTGTGACAATAAAAAACACAGAAAAGAAGGCCCACAATATTGGGCCTAATTGCCGCTTATAAGCCCATATTGTTTAGGCCTGGGAGTGGCAAATTCGCAATAAACGTGAAGCGTGAGCATTTCATTATAACGCAGTGAAGTAAAATACCGCCAAAACGAAACGGAATTCAAGAAAACTATCTTCTCAGTCTTGAAGAAGCTCTCGATCTCGCAGTCAATGGCGTCCAATCTCCGACCACACGCCGTCGTCTTTATCATCACTGGCATCTTCTTCCTCTTCCTCGCTAGTGCTGTTAACTCCATCCCTGCTGAGGAACTAGATTCCATGCTTGACACTCTACGGATTCGAGGATACAGACTCTTCTGTAATGCCATCGTCACCTCCGACCTCCAATTTGAGCTTATCTCCGGGAAAAACGACACCGGAAGCCGCCGTTCCTACACCTTCTTCGCCCCTATCGATTCTTCCCTGTTCGCTCTTGACATGACCCTGACGGCTTCGTCTTACATTGACACCCTCCGCTTACACATTGTCCCTGGCCGTCTCTCTATCACCGATCTCCTCAGCCTCCCGGCCGGTACTTCTCTCCCTACCCTCCTATTTCGTCGTTATTTCAATGTTACCCAACGTCCAGGCTCGGTATCCGTCGGTGGTGTCACTGTCGCTTTCCCCGGTCTGTTCAACGGACGCTACGTTGCCGTTCATGGTCTTAACGGCATTATCAGTCTTCGATCGAGCTCCGGTTCTCCAGTTGGTATTCGTTATCGCCGGCCGTCCCCTCCAAGAAGTGGTTTTAGTTCATCGGATATTGATTCGGTTATGGCTCCGAATCCGACCGCACGCCCTCCAAGGGAAAATATTCCGCCAGTTAATAGAAAGGCTCACTCTCCGGCACATGAACCTACTAATGCTACTAGCCATTTTCACGCTGCGCCGCCGTTTCATGAAGCGGTTCATCCTCCTGAACAATCGAATCATCTGGATGATCTGATGATTTATGCTCCAGATGGCAGTCCCTTTCTCGCTGATTCACCGTTTGATCCTCCAGAGCCTGATCAACCGAATTCTCAGGATAATCTAATGATTCATGCTTCGGAAAATAGCCATTCCCATGTTGGTTTAGTGCTTAATCGAGCAGTTGACCCTCCAGAATCCGATGAACCGAACTCTCTGGATGATATAATGATTCTTGCTCCGGAAGATAGCCATTCTTACGCTGCTTCGCCGTTTAAGCAAGCGGCTCATCCTCCCAAACCTGATGAACCGAATTCTCAGGATAATCTAATGATTCATGCTCCGGAAGATAGCCAAGTCCCCGCTTCTCCGCAGTTTGATCGAGAGGTTCTTCCCCCAGAACCAAATGAATCAAGTTCTCTGGAAAGTCCAATGATTCGTACTCCCGAAGCCAGCCATTTTCCTGCTAGCACGACTGAATCACCGGCAAATGTCCTCTATGTTCTTCCACCGGGGGTCTCGCATGCTTTAACTCCAACTTCAGAGTCACTGGAGTATCGCCATTCTTCGATATCTGCGCCACCGTTAGAATATTCTAAGGCGGAGGTTCCGACGGCGATGATCCCTCATGTGTGGCCGCCGAACACACATGAGGTCGCATTGATCGAAACCTTCAAAGGTGATTCAGATGGACCGATTGACATGGGGCATTATGCATACGAAGTGCCAAAGATGCCTCAGCCGTTGAATGCCCCTGAAGAAATGCCCGAGAGATATAAACCATTGGATGGCGCCTCTTACTGTGTTGTTGATCCAGATATAGGGCTTGGATTGGAGCACTCCAGTCATCAGTGCCCGACATGCCGTTATGTTTGTGAGTGAAAATTTTGACTTTGATGAACCACAAAAAATGTTTCCCCCACTTTCTTTTGGGTAGGAAAGGAGAAAGCTTTTAGTGGCTGTTGTACATGAAGTAAAGATTCAGGTCCTAGTAATTGTTTGTCATTGGTCAATGACCATCATATCCAGAAATCTCCAATATTGTTCTGGAAAGTGTTCATTATATGTTCAATAATCAAAGTATATGTTCTCCATGATATTAGGTTCACTGACCATAGCTAGTTTTGGGATAACATACCAGACTGAAAACTGAAATTTTGATTTTGGCTTTACCTTATGTTCGCAAGTCTTACTGAAATACAAATCTCAAGACCCCATTTGAAACTTTGATTTGAGACTTACGTTTGAAATATGTAAATTTAACAAGAAGGCAAACATTCTAGACCCAAAACTAGTCTTGCAATATGGTTCCCAATCAGTTTAGAGTTACTTTTTTTCTTTATCAAACAGTTTAATGTCTCCTTTTTTTTTTTGGTTAATATAACAGTTTAGTATTACAAAATATGAAGAAATTAGCATTTTAATAGTGCTTCTATTTCATTGAGTTATCTAAAAATTAATAATTATCTATAGTTGGGCAAATCGAGATATTAAGAGTATGTTTGGGAATTGTTTCTAAAAAGTGATTGTACATAATCCAAGATAAATATGTAAAAAGACTTTTGTCTTGATTTACATAAAAATATTTCTAAAAGCACTTCTGAAAGATAGCCAAACATGCTCTAAATTAATAACGCTGATTCTACTTATAATCTCGTTGCCTATATACTCGTAAACGTTTCTTGTTTTATTCACCTATTGATATTGAAATGGAATCAATAAAGATTTGCAGATTTTTCCCTTTGTGTTCTTATAACCCCGCCCCCGGAAGTCCACCAGTCTTTAGAGTACAAAAAGGAATTGACAAGTGGATGGGCTATTCTGCTTTGATAATCAAATGGAAATTCTCTTTTTACATATAGATGATTGCATGCTCTCATGCTCATGCCATTTCCAGGAAAAAAGGAAAAGGAGAGCAAAAGCGTGAAATTACAACTCTTCTAATCCCTCCCAGCTCCCATAGATAAAGGGGAGATACTGGTCAAGAATTTAACTTGGGAGAAGATACGATAAATAAAACCTACATCTGCAAAAACAAAAAGGAAAGGAAAGAAAAACCGGATTCTACAAAAAGAATGAAGAGTAGAGAAATGCGTTTGATTAGTAAGAGGCAAGCTAATCTTCATCGTAACCAGCATAATCCATTTCAGCGTCCCCATCCCCATAATCTGGTAATTCTTGTTCCTCGGCTTGAGCTTGGTCCGCATCTGCTGCAGCATTGTCAAGTGGCATGTTATTATCAGTCTCATCGGCCGCTGCCACCAAAGGTGGTGCTTCTGCTATCTTTGCCTTCATGGATTTCAGCCTTTCGTCGCTGAAGAACGAAGAATACGGTTTGCCAACCTGCAGCACCAAATTGTTAAGTTGATCCCCCCATATTCAGGTATTCACTTAGAATCACAGTAAAACATCAGTACATTTTAATTGTATTGCATATAGTAAGCATTTGAATCACACTACACAGAACATTACCTTGAACAAAGAGTCTCTCTTCTCAGCACTTTCCACAAGTTTATTCCATCGCTCACTCCTCTTCAATGTTGAGGCAGATCCAACCACCTATAAAAAGGACCAAGACTTGGATGATCACATTAATAAGATGTCATGTAACAAAGGAAACTGAGGCATTGGAGGTACAATACCAACACTGCAGACTTTGCCCGAGTGATACCGACATTCATTCGCCGATCATCCTCCAAAAACCCTATCCCTCTATCCTTGCTTGCCCTGACACAGGAAAAGATCGCGATATCCTTTTCACGCCCCTAAAAGACAGAAAAATGCAGCCTTTAATCACACATCAGAAATGTTAGCCAAGATGATAGTTACCCTTCATTCAAACTTAACTAATACAAGTAGCATCTCCTTCCATCGAATTACTCTACAATATAATAATTTATAATTATAATTCAATTCAGGCATTGATTGTATTTATCCCACAATGAAATTTCTTGAAGATGAATCATTCGAGAGCCTTTTGAATATGCACCTTCCCAGCCATCTCAGGTTTCGTGGTCTTCTATTAGAACTATATTGTCAATTAAAGAATCTATTGTAAAAATTTTCAAGGCATAGTTAAATAAATAGATAGAACTCAATCGCTTCATAAAATCACTCATCGAAATATTTGCCTTATTCAAAATTTGATGAATACCAAAGACAAACATTTTCATCAAGTGACAAAAATTGAAGCCGGTTTACCTGGCAACCATCAACAGTACATATGTCCACTACTTTCTCTGCTGACACTCCAAAAGTCTCTTCAAAACGTCTTTGCAAGAGCTTTACTTGTTGACTATAAGGCGAAATTATCGCAACTTGGTTACCAGAATTCAGCACTGGATATAGTGTTACCAGCTTTTGATAGAGAAGCAGAGCGAATTCAACTTCCTCCTCATTTACCCACGAAGAACCAACTCCAACTGGCCGGGCCTCTTGCCCCTCGTGTATGTCAAAGAAGCAAAATGGGCCGAAGCAACTGTAACCATGCCATTCTCGTTCTGTCCGGGATACGACATCTTCTCCATCTTCCAGTGAATCCTCATAGAACTCTCTAGAGGGAAAGCTTCTAATCTGTTGAAGGTCACACGTCAGAATACCTAATTAAAAGTGTCACATATACATGGCAGTGATCATACATAATAAGATGCAGATAAAAGGGAAAACTTTTTTGTTTTTTTTTTAAATTGAAAAAAGCTAGAGGGGAATTCATTCAATCTCACTGCCCATATGAAATAGGGATCCGTTGAAAC
>QFDD01007794.1:0-13538 GCA_006871305.1 Vachellia collinsii | reverse complement strand
TAAAAAAATATTCTGAACAGATTTATTTGGGTGAGATTATTCTGAACAAATTTGTTATGCCAAATACAATAAAAATGGTAAAAAAATTTAATTAAAATAAAATTAAGTGGGTTTTAAACTTTTATTGATATATTTGTTTGGAACAGGCCAGTGATTGATCAAAATTTCTACTATGCTGGGTTGAAATTGACATCCCCAACTTTCTCCTGTGCAATGAGCAACATGCTCCCTGCAATGACTTTTGTGATGGCAGCATTATGCAGGTATTTAAAAACTTTCTCAACCTGTTCTGTTGCTGTTTATAATTCTTCTTCTAAGATTTAATCAGAAAATTTACTTTGATCCTAAATTTATAATTTTCCCACATAATATCTTTATTAATTGTACATATTAATGAGTCATTGAGTTTTCACTGAAGAATAGTTCTAACGTATATTATCAAAAAAAAAAGAATAGTTCTAACGTAAATGATAAAAGATAATAATATTTCAGGAAAATCAGTGAAGGTATTTTATAATTAACTAACTAAATTAATTTTCTTAATCTTTGTAAATTAGTTACCAGCTAAGTCTTACATTCGGAATATATTTTTCGTTAATATATATGCAGGATGGAGAAGATAAACATGAAGAAGGTGAGATGCCAAGCAAAGGTAGTGGGAACATTAGTGACAGTTGGTGGGGCCATGTTGATGACATTATACAAAGGTCCCATTCTGCACATGCTGTGGACCAATCATCTTCATACCCATCATCATCTTCCTCCTCACAGAACCTCCTCTTCTGCAAATCCTAACTCTGACAGAGAATGGTTCATTGGTTCTATCTTCCTCATCATTGCCACTCTTGCTTGGGCCTCCCTCTTTGTTCTCCAAGTAATATATATATATATATCACTTCTTATATATACATCTGTATATACACATTATATATTGACATTGATTGATTGTATGTGTGCGTGGGTGTGTATGAGCAGGCCAAAGTGATAGAGACATATCAGAATCATCAGCTAAGCCTAACATCTCTGGTGTGCTTCATAGGAACTCTTCAGGCTGTTGCTGTTACCTTTGTTGTGGAACACAACACTTCTGTGTGGAGAATTGGTTGGGATATGAACTTGCTTGCTGCTGCTTATGCGGTAACACACACACACTCTTACACACACATGTATGGTTTATATATTAATTAAATGGATGATTCTGATTATATATATGATGATATTATTAGGGGATTGTGACATCAAGCATATCATACTATGTTCAAGGTCTGGTGATTGAGAAGAAAGGACCGGTCTTTGCAACTGCCTTTAGCCCTCTGATGATGATTATTGTGGCCATCATGGGCTCCTTCATACTCTCTGAACAAATCTACCTCGGAAGGTATTTCTATTTCATTCTCTCTCCCCGTTTTTTTCCCCTTTTCAATTGATTACCACTAGTATTTCTTTAAAATATGCATATATAGAGATGGATGTGGAAAATAAATCAAACCATAAATTAAGTTTAACCATGTCTAATATAACAACAACAAACTTTATTCCACTAAATGCGGTTCGCTGTATGAACCATAGGTAGCATGATGCTTTGTAATTTCAACAATCAACAAATAATTAAATTTTTGGATAGATTTGTATGTTAATCAAATGATCTTTTTAATGATTTCCTTGAACATTTTTTTGGGCCTTTTCTCTACTCCTAATAAAAAGACTATCTTTCTCATTTGCCCTCTTCATTGGCACATCCAATGTCATATTTGTACATTTTAATCACGTCAAACGATTTTCTACTATTTTGTTTTATTTAGGTGTAGGGCTTACTCTCCTCGGATATCACCATTTGGAATCAAATTATTTTTTTATGACTTCATGCATCAAGAATATACATATATATGTGTGTGTGTGTGTGTGTGTGGGTTCTAACACAAGCAATATTATGTATCCAATGCAGTGTGATTGGTTCAATATTGATAGTGATAGGGTTATACTCAGTCCTATGGGGAAAGCACAAAGAAAGTAAGGAGGCCAAAGTGATGATGATGGAGACAGATCAAGAAATGCCACCAATTTTGCCAATAAAGCCCCTAAATAATTATCATTTGGATCCCAAAAATGTACCTGTTGATTATTCAAAATCTGAGAATAAAATCCCAGAAGATAAGAAGTACTCCTGTGTTGTTCTTAGCATGCCTTTGCCTGAAGTACCCCCCATCAAAAACCATCCTTAATTATAATTATTAAGGAATAGTTAATGCTTTTCTGGTTTTTGTTTTCTTTTGGATCATTAAGACATGTGGTAGTAGTTTTGTAAGAATTGTAATTTGAGAATTGAGAGTCAGATATTGAAGTTCATTTTTGGTTGCTATTAATGAGCTTTTATTTTTGTGGATGCTGATCTCAATTATAATTATAAATGAAATATTTGAGTCCTATCTATTACTCCTTTGTTAAAGATTCCAATTTATAGTCTCAACTTTAGGCCTCTTTTCTATCACTATCCATACTCGACCCAGACAAGATGAATTGACTTTTCTATTCAAAAAGAATTTCTCCATTACATAAAAATAAGGTTAATGTACAAAAATATTTTAAAAATGTGTCTAATACTATATGCTTTTCGGTGGTGTAAAAATACATACATACATATATTTAAAATATGAGAAAAATGTCATGATTGTTGAATGTAACTTAACAAAGTTAACATGCATACACAAAATAGTGTGAACCCACCGCAAAAACTAATAATATTAAGTAATATTTAATAGTTTTGATATTTTTGTATCTATTTTAAATATTTATGAGTATTTTTACATTTAAAAAGCTGTATGACATACTTTTAATAAAAGGTTTATAGGTATTTAACTTAGAAAATATTATCTAACATAATTGTCCCTCTTATCTGTATCTTCCATTATTTATTCAAAAGAGATAATTAATAGCTGGCAATTCTGTTTAAAAAAAAAAATACCACCTAACAAAGATTCTAGAAAGAAAAAGAAAGTCAAATACTGTGGCTAAAGTATAACCATTTGCGGCATGAATCCTTGAAGATAGCCAATTAATTATTAGAGATCAAAGATTATAAGCTTACAAGAGAAACAATGGTACCTTGTCTAATCGCTACGTCGTCTCACAACTCTAATGAACAATCAGATAAATTCAAAAATATTATAATGGCATAATTGCGCTTAAAAAATTTAATATTTTAAAGATAAAATTGCAAACAAAAAACTTTAGAAAGCAATACAAACACAGGCAAAGAAAAATATTAAAGTGTTAGATGAATAACATAATACTTTTAAGATGTTTGACCAACTATACAACATTTTAAGATGCTAGACGCATATGAAAAATATTTTAAAGTGTTTGATGAATCTTAATCTAAAAAAAAATTTAAACTAGATGGATTGATGTTAAAAATATTTGTTAACCTTGGTGTTAACTCCAAAAAAATTCGTTAAATAGAGGTTTATTTAACACCATAAAGTATTTTTCAGTAATATTTAACATTTTATAGTAATTTTTCAGCACAATTTTACCTTTAAATTATTTCTTGAGTTAAATTTTTTTATCACTTATCTTCCATGTTTTAAGTACGCATATTAAAAACTATAATTATCACTCATATTTAATTCTTTTTTGGTCACCCCTCTTTCATTTTTTAGCTCCATAAAATACTTTCACATGTTAGATACATCTGACAAATTTAACGGTTGTGATGGATACTCACCAAATTTCTTCTAGAATATCAATATAAGCGCGATTAGCATTTAGCCAATGCGACCTTTATTCGAGAGGAAAACTTTTGTGTCATTGATCGGCCGCCACAACTACCAAACATAGTTACGTTGAATGTAATGGTTGATGAGGACTTTATTTGTTTATCTTTACAATGTAACCTTAATTGGTTAAAGAGTGGTAAAATGAGTTATATTGAAAAAAAATTACTATACTTCAATGTGTTGAATAAATTAAAAAATGATTTAATATATTGAATGCATCTTTAAAAAACAGGTTAAACATAAAATATTTTAAAGTGTAGGATTCATTTAAAAAAGAACCCATCTTAACATTTTATATATTTATTTGAATTAATTTTAAAAATTATTTTTACAACGTGATTCAACGAGATACGCAACTTGCTTATCAATGCAAACGGCGTATTCTATGATATCAACTGCGTTACGAAACTCCATGCAACACGTGGCACACGCATCGCCGCACCGTATTCTTTAACTATCTCCCAAACAAGCCGTCGGGGAATCACGGGCACAAAACGACAATTGAAGTCGTCGTCTTACCTGTCAGCACAGTGCCGGTGAGGCTGACAGAACAAAAAGTCAGAACTAGAAGAAGGGGGAAGGAGCACAGGTTTCAGAAATTCCTCTTATCAATTTGCTAAGCCTCGAGATCAAATCTCTATCTTCCCATTCGTCGATGTTAACAAAATGAACCCACCATGTGATTCTCAACCCTCCACTTTCTTGGGGCTGCTTCTCCAATCTTTATCTTCCTCCTGCAATCGCGGCGGCCATGGCAGCGGCTCTTCTCAGCTCCTCAGGGACTTGGTCACTCGAGAAGTCAATGCTTTTCTGTGGCTCGCTCTCATCATTGTCACTGCGCTTTTGCTCAGGAAGGTCGCCAAGTTGTTCCGGTTGTGGTATAAGGCTAACATCATTCCTGGGATTCCCAGTCCCTCCTTCTTCGGACACTGCAAGCTTATTGCCCGGGAGAGCTTCACTGGTCGGTTTTTTTTTTATTATTATTTAAATTTCGATTATTTTTTGAATTCAGTCGTTGTCTCCTTCGAGCAGTAGAGTTTATTTTGTTTATCTGAATCTCTTTGATGGATTCCTGCTAAGTCAATTTTAGATTTTGGTTAATTTGTCGTTAGTTTATAAGGCGGTGGCAGTGCGTAGATATGGTGTTTTGCGTGATGCTGTCTATGGCCTACTTCTGTTGCTAATATCAGTTTCGTTTAATCTTTTCGCATTTCGATTAAAGTTTGAGTACTTTATGTACGCTTCTGGCCCCTGGATCTCATAGATTGCTTGTGGGGTTGAAGGTTGTAATGGAGGATTTTTCCCCTTTAGCCTACGATTGGTTGCAGGAAATAGATGGTATATTGGTATTCCATTTTTCCCACCTTGTCTTTATTTATAGGCAGGATGTGTGTGCATTCATTCTTTTGAGAAGGATCTATGTAATGAAGGATCTGAATGCACCTCCAGTCTATTGATTAGGCTGTATGATGCGTAATACCGAGTAATTTGAGATTGAAAACCATATGTGGCAAAACTCTTTTCAGCATGGAAGGGGAACTATTCAGTTTTGCACGAACGGGAAGATTGAAGGGTCTTACTTATTGCATGCTTGCTTGTGAATGTAAATTATATGGTATTGGAATGGTTGAATTGTTCATAATCATGGAGTTCCATAAGATATAGATTCTTGTAAGTTTTTGGTATTGAATAGCATTAGAATCGACTTATGTTGTTAATATTTAAGAGCCTGTTTGTCTTGCAGATCTGTTGTTAGAATCTCATAAGAGGTATGGACCAGTTATTAAGCTATGGTTGGGTCCTACTCGGCTTCTAGTGTCAGTTAAGGATCCAGTGCTGATTCAAGAGATGCTTGCAAAGGCTGAAGATAAGCTACCTTTCAGTGGAAAAGTTTTCCGCCTAGCCTTTGGGCAATCAAGTTTCTTTGCTTCTTCCTTTGAAGAGGTACTTAGCCGTCCAATTATTTTGTTATTATCTTCCTTCGCCATTCTTATATGCTATACACCATGCTTATGACTATCTTGAAGAAAGTTGAAGTTGTAACCGAATAATTTGTCCTCTTCTCCAATTTGTTTGGGCAAATCTGAAATCAGATATGAAACTTATCACTGATCAGTCTTATGTATTTACTTCAGTATTTAACCATAACAGAGAAATTCAATTTTCCATTTTAATGCCAATACCTCATATTATATATTACCTGGCTCTAAATATAAGACCTAGTTGAAGAATTTGTTTTGGTCCTAAATATAGGACCTTAATCTTCTAGATCTCCCTCATGTAATATTTTTTTTATGTTACCCTCATTAATTGTATACTTTTTCTTCAAGTATTTATGGTTCTCATTCTGATTATAGCAACTTAGCATTTGATTTTCAATCGCCAGGTGCAAAAGAGAAGGGAATTCTTGGCCACTGAACTGAATGAAAGATTGCTTGAGAATGCTGATCTGATTCCTTCAACAGCTGTTGACTTCATTATGCACAAGATAGAAAGCATCATGGGAGATATTGATTGTAGATTGGTTTCTCAGAATATGGCTTTCAGCATAATGGGAGCAATGTTCTTTGGGGATGACTTCTTAGCATGCCCTGAGGCTTCTATTTATGAGGAACTCCTTGTAAAGATCGCTAAAGATGCTTGCTTTTGGGCGTCCTATAATGTGACACCCTTCTGGAAACGTGGATTTTGGAGATATCAATGCTTATGCACAAAATTGAAATGTTTAACTCAAGATATCCTTGAACATTGCAGAAAAAATTGCAAGCTTCTTCATCGCCTTGAGCATAATGTCCATAGTGAAAAATCTAGTACAGAAATGGGGACAACACATGGTGCACGGTGCTATTCTGATGTTGACTGCCCAGGCTTAGGTGGGCGGAGGGGTCATGATAATGCAAAAGAAGAGCCTTGTGCAAATATCATGTGTATGATGTTTCATGGATGTCAAACTACAGCAGCGCTAATCTCTAATGTGTTGACTATGCTTGCCATGCATCCGGAAATACAGGAAAAGGTAACTAATGGTCCATTGTTCTTTTGTTGCATTATGCAATTATTGATTGGAATTGGTCATGGATCCTTCAATTCAAATTTACTCTCTCAGATGATTCAAACATAGTTCACAAATTTGAAATTCCTTGGAAGGATTTGCCAGATTTGAGATGGATATATGCAGTTTGCTTTTTAGTTCAGAATGTTGGCTTAGTTGCAGTTGAACATAGAATTCTTCTGATTCCCATCAGGATGAACGCTCTTTATTTGCAACTAGAGTAGGTCTCATGCATTTACATGGTACTCAATATAAGCTGTACTATTCATGGTTTGTGAACAATGTGACTCATCCTTTTACTTTTTTATTTTATTGGTTTATAAATTGATTGTGTTTTCCCCTTACAGGTTATATTTTATAATTCTTTCACTGGATGCTTGCTAGCTAGCCATCATCCATAATTTTTAGGTTTAGTCATAAAAGGAAGGAAAAAGAATTAAACTAACGCATAGGTTTATTCAGGTTTATTCAGAAATCACCATTGTGGGAAACAAGCCATCGAAGTATGAACAGGAAGATATTTACAGGATGCCCTTACTATTGGCTACAATGTATGAATCTGCGCGTCTTCTGCCAATGGGGCCCTTGCTGCAAAGGTGTTCTCTGAAACATGGTGAGATCTTGCTTACTGTTCTCGGAAGCATGAGCTATGAACACTATTTGCCACGTATCTAGTGCCTGTGTGTTTTCCTTGAGCTTTTTCTAATGGAAAAACCAACTAATTGAAACCTGTGCACAATCCCTGGTTAATGGTGGGCATTGCATGGGTATCCTTATTTGTGAATTTGCTTTGCTACTTGGTTAAGGAGTGACAATTTAGGGTATGATAATAGTTGAGAGTTAGTATCATGTATCTGAACATTTAGAGAGAAGGGTTTTCATAAACTCTGGTTATTAGAGGTCTGATATATTTCTCATAATATGGAACCGATGAATATACACACACATATATAATCTTGCCTAGTGGAAATAGAAGCTGGAGGTAGTCTTGAATAAAGATACAAATTTTAGGGAAAAAATGACTAGTTTCAAAGCTTTTGAGGGCAAAGATCAAGTGTTAAGAGATGCTTTAGTAACTTCCTTCAACCTTAATTTTGGTACTTGTGGTTATCGTGGAGCCTTTTTTGTGAGGGTGCAGAGTGTTTTCTGAGCTCTTTTGTATTGCTGCCCATTTTTTTTTGTTTGCCTGTCTAAGGAGAACACTTTTATCCTATCTTGCCTGTATACTCCTTATAACGAATCTATTTCCATTATCCCCCTAAAGAGTGGCCTTTTTAACATTAAGCTTGATCTGTATTACTCTGCTAACTTACCTGCATCAACAATGATTTGGATTCATGCCCATTTGTTTTCTGCCGCAATGCAATTAATTATCAAATAGATATTTTAAGGCTTAACCTTCTCAAACAGATAAAATTAAGCATAGCATGATATGGGAGAAGGTTTAATTCCATTTCAAAGCAATATTGCTTATGCACAAGCATGATTTGAAACATTTTTATTTATGATATAAGATGTATTCTTCACAAGTCGGGATCCCTCTTGCCTTGCATTTATCTGTTAGAAATGAAATATACGGTGGTGGTGATAATTCTGCACTTCTTGCTTGTTAACTTTCATCCTCCTCTCTCAGACTTGAGATTTGCAACTGGGGTAACTATACCTGCTGGAGCTGTACTGGTTGTGCCAATTCAGTTGGTACAAATGGATGACTCCAATTGGGGTAGTAATGCCAGTGATTTCAATCCTTACCGATTTTTGTCAAGTGTCGGAAAGGAATCTAAGGTGGCTCTTGAAGCTACAAACACAGGTTTAATGCTACCCTTAATATTTGATATTGACTTCTCTTTTATATTTCACTCCTTATCAAAGTGAAGATAGTTGGCTACCCCGAATTTCAATCACATGTTGCTCTGGTCAATATATATGTTACATGTATGTTTGTGGCACTACCTTTTTTTTTTTTTACCTGTTGTTCATTTCTTTTGTTTCTTGCACTATTTTTAATATTGTCCTGGACCAAGAACGCCAGTCATTACTCACATAATTATAATCGTTTCCATATTCAGTATATTGGTGAGAATTTTCAAGAGTTGTTAGAGTTTTGCATGTCAAAGTCCAAACCCTACATTCATGTGCTAAATTAAAATTAATTTATGATTTGCTTCTTTCTGAGCACATGCTGAACTTATTTGACTGTTTTACCAATACTGATTTCATTTTTGCTTGAAGTTATGTGACAAGCACACTCTATTATGTTTGGAGACAAAGAAAATCGTAGGGAAACCCTGTCAGATTTATTTCATATTGGAGTGATTTTATGCTTAGTGATTATCTTTATTTTAGAAGTTCGATTTTCTTAAAATTATTTTAAATTAAGATATCTAGGTCAGTTTTTATTCAGGTTTACATTAGTTTAAATAATTGTTATTATTTTATTATTTGTATTTAGTGCTCTATAAATATGCCCAGGGTTTTCTTATACGTTAGACCTTGTTTATTGAATTCGATTAACAGTGTTTTCTTGTCACATCCTTACTAATTTATGTACTTTTCCTTCTATTCTTCTCCTTTTCTCTCTTGCTTTGTGGTGTCTCTTTCTCCTTCTCTTCCTCTCTTTCCCCTTTGTCATACATCATGATATATCAAATTCGGAATGATTTTGCTGGCAATTCAACATCTGAATGTATCATTGTAATGAAGTTTGCTTATAACTTGGTTTGGAGCTGTGTGGCAAGTGCGGAGGATTTACCTTGTTGGTTTTCTT
This sequence comes from Vachellia collinsii, assembly GCA_006871305.1. Classification (NCBI taxonomy): domain Eukaryota; kingdom Viridiplantae; phylum Streptophyta; class Magnoliopsida; order Fabales; family Fabaceae; genus Vachellia; species Vachellia collinsii. The sequence goes on along the minus strand of QFDD01007794.1, from coordinate 3,943 downwards.
TTCATAACCTGTGTTGTTGCTTTTTCTGTCACTAATCTCCAAATTGTAATCATTCTTTCAGGTTCTGCTGAAGAACATACAAACTGTGGTACTGACTCTTTGCTCCTGAATGATCCAAATGAAAATGCTGCATTTCTTCCTTTTGGGTCTGGTACACGTGCCTGTGTTGGCCAGAAATTTGTCGTTCAAGTAGTGGCTACATTGTTTGCATTAATTCTCAAAAAATATGAGGTATGTGCCATATACAGCTATTTCTTTTGTTCTTCAAGCTTCTGTTGTTCTGTTCGTGTAGGTTCATAGTTCGTACAAGCATTTTATATTGAATCGTTGTGTTCTAGAAATGAAAACTACATGTACATAACTATTAGATATAAAATTGTGTTGATTGTAAAACATCTTAGGATATCTAATGTGAAACGGAAAAATTAGGTATACTCTCTGCCCTCTACTATTCTTTCTATCTGAACCTAGCCTAAAAGACTCTGAACATGTTCAAACTATTTGGAAAACATAATTTCAACTATGAAAGTATTCACTGTTATAACACTGCACATTTTATATGAGATTACAATTTGAGGTAAGGAATTCATTGTTCATATTTATTCCCTAGCAGCAATAGTGCTATGGCTGAATGCTTGATTATGCAGGGTGCATTCTTATGAAATAGAGAACAATATTGGCTAACTAGTGGGGGTCTCATGCGATCCATGTAATTAACCCTACCTAGTAGAACATTGTTGTTTTTGTAGTGGGGGTCTTTTGTGTTGCATGGAGTCTGAGAAATGATTTACGTTGTTTATGGCTCATAAACAATGGGACTTGTTAGGAACTTCATATTATATAGATATAGATTTTACCGTATCTTTTGAGAACTTACACTGGAACCTTGTGTGCAGATCAAGCTTCACTGTGGACCAGACAGTGACCCAAAACTAACATTGAAGAATCATCTTCTTCAGAAGCTCCCTGATTCGCCAATAGTATTCAAACGAAGGGACAACTGACGGTAATGAACTGAAAAGGTGCTGTGTGTAGATGTAGTTATAACAAACAAGTCAAATTCAAAAACACCTATCCTGTTGTTTATCCTCATAACTTCCCTTCACATAATCTTTTTCCTCTCTCCCGAGGTGAACCGGGAAGCTCTTCTTCGTGTTTGTGGCTCATCGCCGTCACCCAGGGAGGATGCAACATGAGTTTCGTAATTAAGAAACTTAAATGTTTTTTTCCTCCCTGAGTTTTATAAATAGACCCAATGTTGGCTTTTGGCCATGTCACATCTATTTGCTAGTTTTTTCAGCATTGTTGGGTCTATTGCTGCGTCAGAGCCTTGTAGCTTTCGTCTGCTTTCATACTTTAGATAAGATGCAAGTGTATTTTATGTTGCCAACTCTGTTTTTTCACTCCTGAAGGAGTTTGTTGTTGTATCACAAAAGTTGTCATAATAATGTGCTCTCAACTTTCCTATATATTGCTACAATGAAATCAACTTTCTTATATATTTTCTTATTGTTTTTATTTGTGCTCTTTTCAATTGTTGGATGGCTGATCCACTGTTGCCATCGTGTGTGTATTGAGTTCAGAAATTGATGGAAATGAAGATATATAATATTGCAGAAAACTAAGAAACGATGAACATGATGAAGAGGGGATGGATAAAAAAGGATGTATAGTATTATTTTCTATTTAATTCTAAATATAAGATTCCCATTGTTTATCTTTCAAATTTATAATATTTTTTTTAAAGTAATCCTATTGATTGGATATAAGGATTGTTCATGTAAGGATAAAAGATGATATTTTTTAAAAAATAAATATATGTTTGCTACAGATAACTATGAATCAATTTTTTTTAATAACTATGATATTTTTAACTCTTATATTTTAAATGCTATAAAATTTTCTTTTTTATCTTTTTCTGCCGCCAAACAGAAGAAGCTATCATTGAATATAATAGAAAAGAAAGATACAGTGAGGACTTCAGAGGACAAGAAAACAGCGTCAAAACAAAACACAGTATAATAAAGAATGTCATCACAATCTGACAAAAACAGTTGCTGCAAGTGCATGGGAAGTCTCAAGACCCAGTCAGGAGGAGATGAAACCTTAAATTAAGTTTTGAATATCTCTTAACGGTTAATATCTAATTTCAAGCAGAACTGACTCTAATTAGATGATACATGTATATTTTAAAAGGGAATAATTTTGTAAAATATTCATAATTAATTAAAAATGTATTTTTATAAAAGTTGAAATAAAACTTATCTCGTATACTTATTTTAAATTGCATAAAATCACAAAAAAAAGGTTAATCAAAACACTCCCTAAGAATCATTGCTGGTTTTTCTTTTCTTTATTCTAATTTTATTTTCTTTTTACTTCATCATTAATTTCATTTTCTGCTTTTGGAATAAAGGATTATAATGGAACTAGATAATTACAAAAGGAAACCTAGCAGACAATATTAAACACTCGAAGTATCCATAATTAATTTCATTTTTTGCCAAAATATTTCATCATTAATTTCTTTTCTACCCTTATCCCTGCAAATTTTGAAAACCCCTTCTGTCCTCTGTTCACGTTTCCCACTGCTGGCGTTAACTGTGTCTGCGAGCGATGCTTTTGCATTGGGAATAATGAAAAACATTAATGACTCTGCATATGGTCTTTTCAGATTAATATTTATGAAATACAGTACATAATAAAAAAGAACATTATGTACTCTATTTGTAACTTTTATCTTTCTTCTATTTTGTTTGGGCATATCAAGATGACCGGCAATCTTGTGGCTAGTTTTTATTTCTTTGGTCAACTGCTGCATATCAATAAAAATTGGTACAATTAATAAAAAATTGTTTCACAGCATATAAAGTTAAGAATTTTAAATTGAAATTTTACTGTTAATATGAGAATTTTATTAATTGAAAATTTATAAGTATTTCTATAAATTCAAAAACATGTTTTAGCGAACCAAATCACTTAACTTTTCTTATGTAAAAAAATACCACCTTCTCTTTAGGAGGTGATAGTTGACAATGGAATGTAATGGTAATGTTGCAATACTCTTTAAAGTTAATCAAAATTAAGTATTTACCAAAAAAAAATGTATTGTCTCTCTTTGTTTTTTTTTAATTGTAATATAGGAGTATTTTTTACTTTTATTTTATTTTCACATTTTGTATGATATATTACTACCTTCATTCCTTAATATAAAAGTTAGTTAATTTTTTAGAATATCAAAGAAGCAAATTAATAAATCTATCTATCATTTTTTTCAAAACTCATTTATCTGATTTATAAACTGATATATAATCTAACAATACATATTAATATTTTAGAATATATATTAGCAATTAAGTGATTTATTTATCTTTTTTTAATTGCTCTTCAAAAAGTCTATTAGCTTTTATACTAAAGAAAGAATATACTAATTTTAAAGGACAGATTCCAATTAAATACCTACAAAATTTGAAAACCTAAATCAGTATTCATAATAAGATGTGACATTAGTTACTCATTAAGTGTAGTACTAAATAGTAAATTAAATATATTGTGGATTTTGATTTCTCTGAAATTTCCTCTAATATAAATAAGAAAATATTCATTCAATTATAATCAATTTGATTATGGTTGAACCCAAAAATTAGAAAATGACCGTGTGAAAGAGAAAGACCAGCCCCCCCCCCCCCCACCTCACAACTACAAATGGAACCTATTTTGATTAAAGAATTGATAGGAAAGGAAAGAAAGATGAAGGAAATTTTTTTGATATGAAATATTTGATATGTACTGAAATGAAAAATGATTTTGATAGAAATTTTTTTATTTTATTGGATTAAAATTGTGGTAAAATATGTACGTAAATTATGTCAAATGACCATATTGCCCTTAATAATTATTTTTCAAACATATTTTTCTGTAACTCATTCGAATACCTCATGTT
>QFDD01007792.1:0-13748 GCA_006871305.1 Vachellia collinsii | reverse complement strand
CATCATCATCATAGACTAAATTTTTGGTTCAAGATCTTGATCAAATTTTGAGTTTTGATTATAAACGGCTATAAGACTGTAAAATTAAAATAATAGTACATTTTAATCAATTTAATTTTGTTTATTGGTTGATTTTGAAATTTAAAATAAATTTTCTACTTAATCTGATTATTATTTGAATATATATGATTTTTGTTCGGATTAAATTTGAGTTTTATAATTTATTTTAATATACTGGAGCCTACATTAATTATTGAATAGATTGAATTTAGGGTTTATGATGAGATATAAATATTAAGATTTTTTGAAGGAATTTTAAGTATTGAGATTTAGTGTTCTTAAATAAATTGAGTAAATAATAATATTCTTATTGATTTCAATAAGTAAGAAATGATTGATGGAAGAAAAAGCTGAATTTAATAAGTATTTAAGGATATTTCATTTATGTGATTTTTAAGGATTCGACGAGAGTAAATTTTAGGGATTTTTTGTATATTGGCTATAACCTTAACAAATGAAATACATTGATAATAAAAATGTAATTGTGATAAAAAATTTAAATAAAATTGTAAATAAAGAATTATTGGATAAGTTAAACTTTGACAAAAAAATATGTTTTATTTAAATTTATATTTAATGGTTTTCATTAACATTTTATTAATATATAATTTACTAAAATTGTGTAGATTAATTTGTTTTGATAATTTGAGGTTTGAATTTTGGATTATTATAATATTACATGTTTTTTTTGTGAGTAACTACATTTAATTTATTTTATATGTTTTTTTTAATTACTATAAACTCATTTTGGATTAATCATTCCAGGGTTAAAGTTTTTCATCCATTACCATTTGCTTCGATTCAACCTTACGTCTTCCGGCCTCCAGAGTCGCAGACGGCAGAACACGATCCCCTTTCAGCTTCACTCTCATCGCCGTCGCCCGAACACAGTCCCCTTGTTTCTTCCCTCGCGTTCTTCCTTCCTGTCCATTGGCCATACCTTTCGCAATATTCGGACCCAGGCACTCGGCGAAAGGCGGAAATCTAGCAGCGGCTAGTGGCACGGGCAGGCTAACTGGCTAGCGCATGTGAGGTGTATAAGAAGGAAGCAGCTCCGAGCGCGTGCGGTTTTCTCAAATTTTCTGCTTTCTCGTTCCACAAACTCCGACGCCATTTCTTTGTTAATTGATTCTTCCCCAGGTAGCTACTCTGTTCGATATCTCTTTGCCCTTTGCTTCATAATCAATTCATGTTCTTTCAAATTTCTTGCTTCCATGGAAGTTGTAAAGTTTACTGGGTTGCCTTCACTTTTTTGAACTTGCTCATTCCCATTTTTTAAATTTCCATCCGTGTTTCTGAGTCATCTCCGTAACTGCTCATGAACTGTTCATGAGAATATTGATCATTGCTTCATCATCTGATATTTGAATTTTCATATCTAAAGGTTTTTACCCATCGCAAAAAAAAGATGCATGTTTGATGATTCTTTAGTTTGTTATGATCCATGATTAAGTCCATTCTGTTTATTTTCAGGAAGAGAAGAATGAACAACTTGGTAGGCTGTCTTGTTTTGGAGTATCTAGAGTATGCGTACACACTTCATGCATTAAAACTTAGATTTTGCTGTGTTGGATATCACCTCTAGGTTTATATCTACGGTGATGCAAAGTTATTTTACACAGATCTGGATAATTTATAGAGAGGCTGAAACTTTGAAGCACCTCTTCATGGTATTATTGCTTTCAAAATTATAGAAATATATATACTGAGTGGAATATAGTAAAATTTTCTATGACCAAGCTAGACTTTTCAAAGTGCTTTTTTTCTCGTACTGGAGACTACTTTCCGCGATTATATATATTAGAAAATTATGTTCAAGTTTACTAATAAAATGATTCTTCAGCCATTTCCCCAATGAAATCAGAATTGGAAGTTTACTTTGAGGAGGGTGTTTACATGCATGATGACAATCCTAACTCCTTTAAAGCCTTGGAATGGTGGAAAAATAATAGTTTAAAGTATAAGATTTTATCTATGATGGCTGCTGACAGATTTGTTAAATTGTTGTATTATTAGGTGTGTGATCCATGAAATTTGTTTGGTTTGAGCAGTTCGTTGGTAGTGATAAGACCACGGTTTTGGCATTAATGTCAATCCACATCGTCATTTTCATGCTCTTCTTGTCAAAACTGATAATGATGCTAATGCTTATCACTTAAATTTGTGGGTGTAGTTTCCTCATCTCTCAGTTGATCATTTGATTTCAAATGATTTTTATGAAAAGTTGGAATTAAGAATCTCTTAAACACTAGAGATAAGTAAATGCTGGTGGCTGATGATGTTATTAGTATTACTACCTATCTCATATGGGGATGGATGCAGACCATATGTTTTAAAGGAGCCATTACAAGTCTGTAGGATGGTCCCCCTCATATTAATTAATATGGATAGCATAATATGATATTTAGATCTGGTGCCTTATTTATATATAGAAGGATATAATTACATGATTTATTTGTTTACTACTGCTTTTTTACTGTCTCATTTTGTTAAAAGAATCTGATTGACATTGGAAAACACTGAGGTGTTGTATTCTTCTGGATATGGATTAGATGTAAGGATAGATTAAATGTATGTATATATAGCTTAGAAAGACTAAGATCTTCCATTGACATATAATTTTTTTTAAGGCCTGTTTTAGGCTTGTGGCCTGTTAGCTTGAAAACAGTCTTTTATAAAGGCCATAGGCCAGGCCACGTCAAAAATAGGCCTAAGCCAATGCTTGAAAAAATGCCTGTACATAGGTTACAGGCCAGACCAGGCCTGTTTCCACCCCTAAATGTTCCTAGTATATAATTACCTTTTTGTAATATGTTCTCTTCAAATCAATTTCTGATATTTTGAATTATCTTTAGTTGTCATACAATTTGTGAAAGAGTTTGATATTGATTGATCATATTGTGTGATTCATTTAATTGACCTTGGTTGATGAGGCTGATAAATCCCCCTTCTGATGATTCATTCTTGATCTGGTTCCCTTCAACAACAGTTTTGTGATAATTTTTATTATTCTTTGGTGTTTGTAGATGCCGTTCCATCCGGAGATACAATGCTTGGAGAGCCAAAGTGACTGAGACTGATGTATAAGATCACTTGTCACTGATTGCTTGAACCAAATGAAGCACATATATGGAGCAATTATTTTGGTGGCAGGGGTTATGAAGGACAATTAGCTCTTTCCATATGTTATATGTAATCATCAGGAGTCATCTGAAATAGCATAAGCAATTTGCATGGATCTTAGAAGTTGTGACAACTCTTCTCCACCTCGTCCCAGATGGAGAAAAGTGGCATATGGTGGTATGCAACCTGGGTATGGCGACAACTATACTGATGAATCATTTCTTGAATGTATGGTCACAAATGCCAGTGTTGTGAAGAGGGACATGATAAAGGTGATGCTAGACTCGGTTTCCATTTCTGAGTATCTGTGCATCGTTGCTCTCGTTGTCTTGGTCTGGACTTACACACTTACATCAACTCTGGATGAAAATTCTCTGCTGTTTCTGGATGCAAGTCTTCTTGTTTCAGGATTTCTCATCCTCATATTTACTCAAGAAAGCCTTTCCTTCAATCTTTTGCTCCATTACTTTCTCAATATTTCCTTTTTTATAACTGGATTATATGTTTTGGCTCCTATATACCAGACTCTTACAAGATCCATTAGTTCGGATTCTATTTGGGCAGTAACTGTGTCACTTCTTCTGCTTCATTTATTTCTGCATGATTATTCAGGATCCACAGTGAAAACCCCTGTTGCTCCGAAGAATCCGGCCTTATCCAGTTGCATCTCTGTAAATGCTTCCGTAGTAGCCTCGGTTTTTATCGCGTCCCGGCTTCCATCAAGGTTACATGTGTTTGCTATCATGCTCTTCTCATTGCTAGTCTTCCTTTTTGCTCCCCTGGTTACTTACTGTATAAAAAAGTTTTCCTTCCGCTTACACTTGTGTGTTTCCATAATGTTGATTGCTTTGACCTTGAGTTTTGTGTACATGCTGCATCGGTTGCTCTTCGGGCTGCTGCTTAGCCTGTTAGTGTTTGTCAATGTCGTCTGCCCTTACTGGCTTATAAGGCTTCAGGAATACAAGTTTGAGATCAACGGTCCTTGGGATGAGGCTAGGCTTTGTTTTGATATTACAGACTAGGATCACAGCGTAGATGGGGAATACTATGAGAAGTTGAGGCAACTGATTCTTGGGTGTTTAGTAATGTTCAGGTTTTGGTCCAATTCCCCGTTGTGCTCCATCGTCTTTGGGGCTGAGTATTTCTGCTTGGGCTTGTCCAAATTGGGAGCAAGTGTTGGCGCAATCGCTGTACAATCACACCAAATGAGAATATGATTGTAACAGTAATTTAATTTTCTTTCACAGATAAAGTCAAAAGGTACCAGATAGAGTACTGATGATCAATTTATTATTTATATTTAATGTATATGTAAGTTTTATTCTATGGCTCAGTTTATTATGATAGTTGGCTAAAATTTTAAAATGAACTGCGAAAGATGTACATATTAATTTGAACGTTAAATTCTAAGGAAGAATGCCGTACTTAAGAATAAGTTTGATTCAATCTATAATGAAAGGTCTTGGAATTTATAATTATTTTATATGTTTTGGAAACGTAAAATAAAATTAATTCTAATTGTGAAAAGTTATTTCTTGGATGAGAGTTGTCAGCAAGAGCGCGAAAAATGGACCATCGATAAGGAAGGAGTTTGAGTTGTGTGATATGAAATATATTACGTTTTTCACATTTAAAATTTTTAATTGCTTGAACCTCAGAAATCATTTTAAAAATTAAAGTCTCTAAACGATAAAACTTCTAAATTATGACCGGAAGCATAATTTTTTTTTTTTTGAAAAAGAAAAAGAAAATCAACTTAAACAGATTCAAGTTATGATACGGAATGATTTGATTTAATTTTGTTACGAAGAGCAACATTTGATCGGATATTAAACTTCCTTCAAGCAAATGAGATTCTCTCAATTGCTCACATCCGTGGAGCCGAAGGCAGAGATTACGTTGCGTGTTCCTGTCCCTTCCTTTCACCTCTCAAGGGTTCCTAAACTCCCTTGCAGGTAATTGAGCTTCCTCTGGTTTTTGAACCATTTCTATTCTTCCAGAGAAAAATCAAAAACCGTTCATACTACTGAACAAGAAATGGGAGTGCTCTCAAACAAGATCCACTTGCAACAACTGAAGCCCGGCGATCACATTTACTCATGGAGGCAGGCTTACATCTACGCACATCACGGTCATCCCCTTCCCTCTTCTATATACCATTTTAGCAAACAATCATGAGCTAGAAGAGAATTTAAGAACGGGAAAATAAATCGTTGAAAATCTAACCTGATTATTGATTATCCTACGTGATTTGTGCTTTGTAAAATTTTGCTCTGTTTCATCGCATGCTGTACTGAACTGCTATATATTGCTTTCGGTTCCTTCAAGATACCAGGAATATACATCGGCGACGGAATGGTGATCCACTTCACCAGAGGTGCCGGCCAAGAGATCGGCACGGGAACTGTTCTCGACAGTCTCCTCCTCACGTCAATGCCTCCTAATTCCAGTGTTCACACTGCATGCCCCAGATGCGGCGGCCAAAGTAGATCTCATGGCGTCATCTCATCCTGCCTGAGCTGCTTTCTCTCCGGCGGAGATCTATACCTCTTCGAATACGGCGTTTCCCCGGCGTTTTTCCTCGCCAAAGCCAGAGGAGGCACCTGCACTCTGGCTCAGTCCGATACTCAGGAGCAGGTGCTTCACCGTGCCTTATTCCTCCTCGATAATGGCTTCGGAAATTATAATATATTCAAGAATAATTGCGAGGACTTCGCCATTTACTGTAAGACAGGGTTGCTTGTGTTCACGGGCATGGGAGTTGGCCGCAGCGGACAAGCGGCATCGTATATGGCAGCGGCTGGTGCGGTGGCTTCTTCACCGCTCCGATTCTTGACGGCTGGTTTTGGTGGCTTGGCTTTGGTTGGTTGTGGCATGTATTGTGCAAGCAGATTAGCTTCTGATATCGGAGTCCGCCAAGATGTGGTCAAAGTTCCAGTGGAAAGACTTGTCATAGATTCGTCGTTGGGGTTCAATGAACCGGAGAAGACATTGGGGTCACTGATGGCGAGCGATCATCAGAGTTAGCGGTGGCCGGTGGTTGCTCAAATATTTAACGGATATTGTTTGGTTTGATTGGTGCTGTTATTTGCTACTATTGCCATGTTTTGCGTTTAAAAATCATAAGGCTCATGGTTCCTAACGTGTTAGTTGCATTTTATTTTATGCATTTCAATTTTACATTCACTCATGTAAAAAAAAAACAATGAGAATATGGATTAATTTTTTTAAAAAAACAATAAGTTCAAGCAGTAAATCCTTCAGTTTTAAACCGGACCTTGATCAAAAGAAGACATCAACCAAATTTATTTAAAGGGCACTCTCCTCACTACATTGGAATGATTTTTTTAAACACGAATTTTTCTATGGAAGATAATTTTGTATAACTCATTATCAGGCTTTAAATGTTAGTATTTTTTTTAGAGGGATATAAACTTTTATTCATCATATTGTAAAGGACTAATAATTTTTACTATATCCAATCACCATTGGTACCCATTGATTTTTGAGCCAAAAAACCCTTGATTTTGTCTTTGGGACAATTCAACCCTCTGCTTTAAACTAACGTATATAAGGTGGTGGCAAAAACAAAACTATGGTATATAAGTTCAAAAAAAAAACTAAGGTCTATGCATGAGAATTTTCACTAGCATCATGTGTAATTTACTAATGATAATACACGGAAATAAATAAGTAAAAGATATAATTATTAACTGATTTGATTCCGCGTATATCCCATAGAATTAAAGTAAACAAACAAAAACAAAAAACAAAAGAAACACACACGCGGACCAAGGCCGGAAAGAGAGTAAATGGGTCGAATACGGGCTTGATCATGGCCCAAATGAAAGAGGAAAGAATTTAGGGTTTTGTAAATTGGTAATCTCTCGTAAAGGCTCTTGTCAGTTGGCACCTCCGCTGCAGCAAGTCAGCAACTAGCTCGGCTCGCGTCTCCATTGCAGGTAAACCAGGAAAGTTGCTATGGCGGCCGCGGTAGCTCAACCTCCCACCCAGGACTTAATAGAACCAGTCAACGATGTCAAGCTCTTCAATCGTTGGACCTTCGATGATGTTCAGGTTTTCCTTCTACCCTTTTCAGTCCCATTCCCCTTGCTGTCCATGCGCAAATTCAATCTAAAATTTACGCAAAATGTTAATATTAACTGATGCAAACTGATTTCAAAGGTATCGTCGTCGATATTTCTTTCTGGCGTTGATGCCGGATTTCATCAATGTATTACAAATGGAGTCGCTTTTAATATTTCCTCATAACAGCCCAGATAAGGTGGCGAGAGTTAATGCAAAAAATTAAATCTAACGTACTCGTTTGCAACCACATCTCAGTCCTTGCATGTAATCTTGCGTGATTTTCACCCTTTTTCTTGAACAATGCCTTTATCATGATTTCCTATCGTTGCCCTGCTTCTATTTACATGTGATTGCGTCACTGTTTTGACACGGCAATTGGAAAATCTTCTTTTAAGTGATGTTCGACCGACACAGAATTTTCAAAAATAAAGCTGCGGAAAATAACATATATTTGATGGTGGAAAAGTTAGGCGTACATTCAGCTTAATTTTATTTTTTGTTGTTTTGATGGATTTTATTTGCTATAGAGACTATATTTCTTGATGTTTACAAACTCAGCTTTCCTAAATGATCCATGTACTCTGTTTTCCAGTAGCCCACTTCTCGGATACTTGTATCCTTACATGACATTATGATGACTTCTACGATTTGCTTACTTTTTACATGCTATGCCTTCCAATTTTTGTGCTTGATTTTCTAGTTTCTTTAATTTGACATAATTATTGGATCTATAACGATTTACCTCATGTGAAGAGTGAAGGCATGTGGTTTTGTCCTGGCCATGACAATACCTGTTTTTTTTTTTTTTGGTTCTATTCGTCAGTGTTTTTAAAGGTTACTAATTATATAGGCATTTCCATTGTAGGTGAATGACATATCCCTGGCAGATTACATTGGTGTGGCTCCTGCCAAGCATGCAACCTACGTGCCTCACACTGCAGGGAGATATTCGGTTAAGCGTTTCAGGAAAGCACAATGCCCCATTGTGGAGAGGCTTACCAACTCTCTTATGATGCACGGACGAAACAATGGGAAAAAGCTGATGGCAGTGAGGATCATAAAGCATGCCATGGAAATTATCCACTTGCTCACTGATCAAAATCCAATCCAAGTTATTGTTGATGCTGTGATCAACAGGTATAAAAATAATAAAAGAGATATACAATTGACCATCCCCTTTTACTTGTTTAACTTACATCTAATTCCATGCTCTACCTTTTCTTTTACACCAGTGGGCCAAGAGAAGATGCCACACGAATTGGGTCTGCTGGTGTTGTCAGACGTCAGGCAGTGGATATTTCTCCCCTGCGTCGTGTGAATCAAGCGATCTATCTCCTTACTACAGGTGCTCGTGAGTCTGCCTTTAGGAACATTAAGACAATTGCAGAATGCTTGGCTGATGAACTTATCAATGCTGCAAAGGGATCATCAAACAGGTATTCAAATCTCAAAAAACTATATTTTAAACTCCTTAATAGTCAATTGTGTTGTTTCTGTCACTCTAAGATGGTTAACACAGTTGTTTCATTCTGTATGTCATCGTTTGTTCTCTGTATGCTGATTCTTTTTCTTGGCTTTTTTTTAGCTATGCCATTAAGAAGAAGGATGAGATTGAGAGAGTTGCCAAGGCTAACCGTTGAGGAATCAAAGAGAGGCACATGGATAAAAGTTTTGCTTTTGAGTTGGTTTTGTTTCACATCTTCCTTGGTTTTTTTTTTTTTTTACTAGTGGACCTTAATGATATGACTGCAAGTTTGTTTCTGAATATTGGATAGCTTTGATATTATGGATAGGTGTTATTTGCCGAAAAACCCTCTTATATCATGAGCTGTAAAGTATTATGATTCCGTCTGGGTGCTTATCAATCACATTAATTTGAATAGTTCAGATTTAATGTTATTTGATTTTGCATTGTTAGTAGTTCTTTATTTTAATAGATGAAGAATCTAAAATAAAGATTATCTTCTAAATCTAAAAATTGGAGCTTGCTTCTACTGAATAAAGATCAGAACTTGCTGTTGTAATGAGCACCACAGTGCTCAACTGTTCATTGATGTGATGAGCAAACCTATAATACTGTGGATCAACTGTCCCTTGAATCGTAGTGAGAAATATTTCAGGGGGCCGTCATCTGTTCTTCCCATTCTATGGAGTTTTTAATGTGGATTAGTTTATGGACCAAAATTATGGTAGGGTCATTAACGTCTTTTGGATGAAAAAACATGACATCGCTTGGCTTGGCTTGGCTGGGTTTGGATTGTCACAATAATAAGTATACTTAGATATATTTGTCCGAAGAACTGTGAAGATACCATGTGGTTTTAAGTTGGCAGCGTAACCTATTCGCTTTAACCTTCTATCTATCATCGAACTCGGTTAATCTCGGTTCTTTTGTGTTTGAACGGTTAGATTCCTTAGGAAGAAAAGTTACCATGTTAAGTTAAAATAAATGCCCAAAGGGTAACTCTTGGGGTTGGTCAAACAAACAAAATACACCGTGTCTACTTCCTTTTTTTTTTTTAGAAAGAAACCTTTTATAAAATAATTAGAAAAGTTTAGAGACGTTAAATTTCAAAATCTACTAAAAAACGACTATAAAAATGCTTCCAAATTATATATTAACTAGGTCTTTACGTAAGCAGTGATAATTGAAAAGTAAAACACGTTTTCCTAATTCCCATTTCTCTTTAATTATTTGTCTTCTTCAAGTAAATAAACCTCGAGTTGTGAACAATTCTTCATTATCAGTTAGATCTCCTTTGCAATTATTTATGTATTTAGACCGAAAGCGACCCATTTTAACATGACTGAATGGAATATAGATGTTATGAATTATAATTAATTAATTATACTGATCCACTTCCCCTCCTTAAATTTTCTACAGTATGGTTTGAATGTGCAGAATCTAACCAGTCTTCATTATATTTTTTGCTAATAATTTTTCTTAATCAAAGTATAACAAAAGTATAGTTTTTTAAAACAGGAACGCTATAACTACATCAATTGATTACAAAATTATTTATTTATCTATAAAATATTATAAAAATAGGTACAACTTTTTCAATATTCTTTATACTATGTATAATGTATAAAAGAGATCTCTGGAAAAATATATTCGAAGAACAAGAATGGTAACTCAAACTCACATCTGATCCTCCATCTCTTATTGAAACATGAACAAATCCAATGGCAAAAAAAAAAAAAAAAGGCAGTATAATTAACCAGCAAAAGCCATATTTTAAGAATGAATTCACAGCCTAAGCCTGAACTTACAGCTGCTACTTACAATCCTAATCTCATTATCAGTGTCCAATCTATTCACCACAAGCCTGCACCTCACCCTGAACTTGACTTTGAACAGTTTCAATTTCCCAAGCTTCACCCTCACTGGTTGTTTTGCCCTAAGAATCAGGGGAATATTCCCAGTCTGCTGCATCTGCTCCTGAATCACACTCTGCAAACCAGTTGCATTCTGTATTTGCCCAGAAAGAGGCAAATGAAGCACTGTTGTGTTCCTGTGACCCTGATAGAACTTAGGCAAAGACCCTTCACATAACTTTGTCTCCATGTACCAAGCACTCACATGGCTTCCTCCTTCATAGTATATCCCAATCCTCCTGTTAGGGTTTCTTGCTGTGACTGTCACGTTGAAAGTTGCAGAGAGATTGTTGTCTTCTGAAAGATTGAACTGGGCTACTCTAAGTCCGTCTATGGAGTATTTGGGAAGCTTTGGCCTGAACACAAGAAAGAGAATTCCTATGGTTATGCCTATGGCTACTATTAGTATCAGCAGAAGACTTATGGTCCAGCACAGAAACTTGCACCAGCAGCTTCTTGGTCTTCTTTTTTTCGGAACTGGCTGGGGATACGCCGCCGCCCCCAGTGGCGGCGGCTCCACCGGTGCACCCTTATCGGACTTTGACGTATCCTTTGGGAACAGTGGTGCTGAGGGTGTGTGGGGTGATGCCTCCACATCTTGGAGTGGATGAATTCTCTGTTGATGATCAGCCATGTTGGTTGGTTCAGAAACTGAAGGCTTCTATTCCTTCTCTTGTGCAACTATATATATAGATGATGATATAGGTTGGGTTTGCTACTAGTTTTGGATATAACAATATATTAATTCATAAGGCGCTTCCTATATTTGACTTTGTATGGCATGAGGGTTAATGCCTAAAGGTTTGGTTTTATATTATAGAGCTAAAGACTTCTCATCAGTCACGTGTCCCAAAAGTTCAGCAATTAATGGCGTCCAGAAATTGCTACTGTATGCTTCACGGAATTTTAAACTTGTTTCATTTTGGCCAATGGCTGAATTTTGGTTCTTGGTTTTCCTTCAAGGTCTAGGATTGCTGCATATGACATAAGGCGTTCTTTTATATTGGTTTCTAGATCTTTTATTACTATCTTCAAATACTCCAAAATATAAAATAGTAGAGAAAATGTAAAACTCTGACGCGTGCACTTTGTGGATATCATGGTCTTTTGTCCCCGGTACGTAATCTGAACACACTATCATCAAAACTTTCAAAGCATTTTTTTCTAAAAAAATGGTTAAAATTACATGAAAATTTAATTAGTCAAAGATTGTCTCAACTCTAAAATGCGCAACTCTTCTTTAAACGTGTAATATATCAACTATATATAAAAATTTTAAAATTATATTGCACATAATTGAAGAAGAGTTGCATCCATTTAAATTCGGATCATTCTAACAAATAAAATTATCAAAAAGATGCTTTAACTAATTTCTATCCCCTTTTTTATGCTTTTCATATGAAGCATAATCCATTACATAAACTAGTATGTTTAATTTACTCCGGTTTTAGAGATTGAAATTACTTAACCATTCATATCCTAAAAACATGCATGCGTATTTACATGTGTATGTATGATGAATGACTAGCTCTTTTTTCTTTGGGTGGGGGGGGGGGATGATGGAAAGGTAAAATCCCCAAATAAGAAGTTGCCAATAACTTTCTTTTGTAAGGCGTATTTGAAAAGGCTATAGAAGTTTCCTTTTGTTGCTTGGAATATAATGTTCAAATGAGAAGACCAGGTCATAAATATATATATAAAGGAAAAAAAAACAGACATCAATCTGCACACAAACCAACCACGTACGCGTCTTGGCTTAAATCTTGACTTCTTTGCTGACAAAATCACTGATCTCAGGGCGGCCATCACCTTAGATCCTGTATTATTATTTTACTCAAACTTTCTGGTTTGATTTGTTGTGGGGGAGGAAGTTTATATATGTTTAAAGTTAAAAGTGGCCATAGATAAAGCCACATGTGGAACCCCGTTTGACCCATCAAACAACAACGTTTGATGAGGTTTCCTGAGGTAGATAGTTTTTTTTTCGGCAATAAAGGTGGTTAGTTGCTGTTTAAATTTGAATGCTTCTTATAAAGTAATATATAGTTCCATCTGTTTCAAGAGTCAACCAAACCTGGCTGCCCCAGAAAATGGTTCAAGTTTCAACTCGTTCAACTCTACCCTTTGCTCAACCGGACTAAACAAATTGTGCTTGTTTTTATTAACATGAAATTAGTTATTGATTAACAATAAAGAGGTCATTTATATATATATTTCCTTTTTAACCCGATTATTTAGAATAAATTCACATTAGACAGCAAGTATGTTGTGCAGTAGAGATAATTTTTTTTTTTTTTCCAAAAAAGGGGCACATCTTTATCAATAGGCATAGTTCTCTTCGTGCGTACGAAGAAACATGTTCCGATATAATTATTATACTTCACGAAAGGATAGAATTTGATAACCAAATTTGAAACTCTTTTTTATTAGATGGGATTATTAGTGGCACATTATCAGTCGTATTCAAGCTAGTATTATAGCACTATTGAGATTGAGGGGTTACTTGCAAGTTGGGTCTTTTTTAAAAAATGAAAAAACGAACAACGATCTAAACAGATTACTCTATGTGTCAAGGGAAACAATTGAGGCGAAGCCCAAATGTGAAGTCAACATGAGCATGGATCCAAATCAATCTATCGGACTGGGGATCATATATGGGCTATGGCTAAACGAATCTCTTGCAAATCCCCCTCGCCCATCTCCCCAAATCACAATTATTAAGTTTTTTCCCCAAGCGCGTATATTGATGCAGAAAGGGGAAATGAGAAGAGGGAGAACCGAGGACGGAGGGAGAACAACAAGAAGGAGGGAAAAACCATACGAATAAAGGGAGAAGATAATTGAGAGGAGGAAAAATTCAATATTATTCAAATCATCAAACGTACAAAGCAAATGAGTTGAGGTACTAGACATCAACTTAAACCTAAAAATTAAATGACGAAACATCTAGAAACCTAGAATTAAATGAAAAGATCAAATTAATAATAAAAGATGATAATCACTTAACATTAAATAAAAATATTTCCTTATAATGATAAATACCCTAAATATATGAAAATTCTAACCAACCATTTCCCATCATATATCTTTTTAAATCA
>QFDD01007790.1:0-13010 GCA_006871305.1 Vachellia collinsii | reverse complement strand
CTTCAGATTCTATATGGAACATTGCTTTATTGTGTTGCACTCATGTTGGAGGGCAAGGCCATTGGAGGAGCTACCATAACTTGCAAAGCCGACCATACATATCATCATGGCCTTCTCTGCCTGCATGTCACGCAGCAAAACTAAAATGAGTTCATCGTCTCTCAAAATCATAATCAGAACAACAACGTATCGTCAATGAAGTTTTGCCAGACGGTGGAATCCATTTTGCAGATCTCCTCCCTACCCTTTGGAGAATTAGGCGCTGGTTCAGATTGGCATTTTGACGGAATTTCACGGTATACGATAGAGTATGCAAAAAAGAAAAGAAAAGAAATTGTCTCTTTTTATTTATTATAAGCAAATCCAAACAAGTCGATAGACACTAATGCATGGGAGGCTAAATATCAGCTCATGATCCGATGACTATCTATCTGTATATTGGGACTCTCTGTGAAGCTGTGTCAAGAACACATGCTTGCGTAAAGTGAAACAAGCGTTGGACATGACAACAACATTCATCAACGCAAATATATACTTTCTTATATGGGTAAATTAGTTTAAAATCTGATATTAAGTTGTTAATTAAGATAATACACAAACCAGGTATCTGCAAGAATCGTGATAGTCTCAGAACAGACATGCCTTTCCTCTTTGCAGCAGACCACCAGGCCTGCTACTATTTGCAGTTCTGTCTGCAGTGAGATGGAGAACTGAGACAGACCACTGATCATGCTGAGAAAAGAAACGAGTATGCGGGATTTCCTCATTTTCTATATATTTATTACTTTTCACAAATTTTAATCGATTTTTTAAACAGTGTAATTCAATTAATTAAATAAATTCTACTAAAACGACGCAGGAGGGGGGGGGGGTATGAAATTAAAGTGGGCACTCGGCACTGAAACTACTGACAAGTGGGATTTTTTTTAATAATTGGAAAATTATTGAAGGGCGCACAACAATAAAGTCTCCCGCCAAGTGCATTTCCTCCTACAATACATAGGGCCACTGAAACCGAAGCAAACATTTTGGTTTTTGTTTTTCTCTCCAACCTTCCTCTCGGCACCGTCTGGTTCATTGGAAAAATTTTGCATCCGTTAAAGCTCCAACTGAGGAATGAAGCCATCGACAAAGTTAAAAGCAGTGACGAAGAGAATAATAGGAGATTGGGAGGGGATTTCTCCGTGGGCTAATGTTGGAACTGGTTGACCATTAAGGCCATATCTGCTTCACCGTAATAATGGTATGTTTAACAAATTGAGATAAAACTCTGCGGCTAATACAAACATGCCTTCACCATCGAGATCAACCGTTCAAAACAGTTAAGATTTTTTTTTTATTTAAAATTCCGTATTTACTAAATTAATTAAATCTAAATTATATTTCAAGAGTCCTGATTATTTCTCTCCATAGAAAACAGTTCTCACAACATCGGTATGGCTCCGCCAGCTCATTCACAGTCCCATCACCAACCTCTGTCGCTTCTGCTCTCTCTCTCTCTCGTGCGCTTACTTTCTTCCCTCTCTTGTCCCTCAATGTTTTTCCTGCCAGATCTCTCGGAGTAACCCTTGGGGGGGCTTTTGGTTTTAGGTTTTCTTTATCTTCCTTGAGAGCTTTTGTCGGGGGTTTTCCATATCGTGTCAATACTCCATCATTTGGAGGATATCCTTGTACTGTTCCTGATTTTTCGCCGCATATCTTTCTTGGGCTATATATCCTACTTTCCTGCCAGATATCCTCCGGGTTTATCTCTTTTTCTATCGCTCTTTCTACCCAAAACAGAGTCTTCTCTTCTCGCGGAGGAGAATAATGGCGAATGGTTTAGATAGAGAGAATGGGTTTACAATGTTCAGTGATGACGAACTGAGGGAGGTGAGTGGGGTGAAGCGGGTTGAAGACTATGTGGAGGTAACATGTGGGTGTACTAGCCATAGATACGGTGATGCTGTCGGGCGGCTTAGGGTTTTTGTGAATGGATGCCTCGAAATCACCTGTGAATGCACCCCTGGTTGCCAGGAAGGTCTCGTTCTCTCTCTCTTCTCTGAGCTCTCTCCAAAGTTGAGCTTTTGATTTTTATGCATGTTGATTTCCTGAGTGTACGATTTCTGTTAGTCTGAGCGTTGACGTTGATGTGCGTCATTGTTGGTTACTTAATCTGCGTTGCGTTTAGTTTTTGTAACAATAGTTATGCAAGGCGTCATTTCTTTTGCCAGTTACACAGTTCAAGTGTATGTTGATTTGTCTCAGTGAGGACGTTCCTTTGATCGAGTAATGAAGTTACGCAAATGCTGTTCTATCTTTATATGAAGTCATGGGCAGTAAAGCATGGCTAGTTGTACGGTGCAAAGTTGTGCTTGTTGAATGGTATCGCATGTCCATCACGGCTGAGATTCGGTGGTCTTATTCTAAAGTTCTTGTAGTCGGTGTTGTTAATATTTGTGACGAGACAAGTGGGTCTGATGAAATGAGTCGTTTGCATTTGGGTAGTTCATGGGAAAGACACGGTCTAACAACCGGCGTGCTGATCAGAGTAATTTTCCTGGGGTAACTTATCAGGAAGTTATACTATGAGTTGATCTAATAAACTGCATTCTAACGTACGATGGCATGATCTTTAGACTTGTCTCTGGCATCCGTTCGCTGGCCTTCAATTTTTTGGTCAGTTGTCTGTCTATAGTTTTGGCTACCCCCATTAGGATTGAAGAATGCGCGCTATCATGTAAAACCTTCTTTACCACTGAGCAGCACGGTGATGTCACACACACTCACACAGAGCACTGAAGGAGAGGAAATTAAATGATTGTTCCAGCAATCCTGCTTGGAATATCGTGAAATAGAACCTGCATTGATATAGGAAGTAGCATTCTAGCATGTCTTCATGATTGTGAATTTACCAACGCCAGGCTAATCACCATCCAGGAAAGAGATTATTTGAATGAGAGTAGATTAAAATTCGTATGATTTGTTCCATGTGGAGGGGCTATGCGGGGTTGATTCAAAGTTTATTATGTTAATGTGTCTGTAATACTTGCATGCAGCAGACAAGCTGGTAAATCTACATGATTAATTCAGAATTCAGAAATTAAATATAAATGATTGTCTTTAGCTTTCTGTTTAATTTCATTGGCAGCGTCTAAGCTGTGCCCTGGCGGATCTCTGCTATGTCTTGTGTAGTCATGAAGTAAATATAAATTGTTTCCATATTTGACACTTTGCGTTGCATGCTATGTGGATTTGATCCAGAAAATTAATTTTAAAACAATTCTCTCCCCCCAATGACCTTACTTCCATTATGGTGTTTCATGGCCAGACAAGATGAGTCCTGCTGCGTTTGAGAAACACTCTGGAAGAGAGTCTGCCAGGAAATGGAAGAATAATATCTGGGTGATCATCGATGGTGAGAAGGTTTCCTTATACAAAACGGTGCTTCTCAAATACTACAATCAAATGTCAAAAACTGTTAATGGTTCCACTAGATTGAATAATGGACGGACTTGTCACCGTGATGAATTTATTAGCTGTACTAGGTGCCAAAAAAAGCGCAGGTTCCGTCTGAGGACTAAAGAGGAATGCCGCATTCACCATGATGCTTTGGCAGATGCAAATTGGAAATGTGCTGATCTTCCATATGACAAGTATGCTTATTCAGCTGGTCTCTTACTTTGAAATGAATATTTGTGCCAATTAACCTAAAACAAAAGTGCTTCATATAAAAAATTTCTTGATATTTAGTCATTAATGCATGTTACTTATGGCTTACCCTATATTAAATAATATATGGAAATGAATGTTTCTAAGCTACTAGAACTGTAATAATTATTGTTGTGATATATAGATTGGAATGGAATGGGTGATAACATTATGACAAGATGTTGCTGTCCATTCTAGTTAAAATACCTTTTGTAATAAAAACTTCTTTAGTCTTGTGATTGACTGCCTCCTTGGTTTATACATCTGGACACATCTTCTGGGATCCTGCAAAAACTAATCATTGTTTTGTTAAATCAGCTTGTATCAAGTAGTGAGTGCCCAACTGACCTTCCACCTTCCTCTAATCTGCCGCAGCTTGATAAAGGACTTTATGAATAAGACATTGACATGCCTTGTATGTTGTATGGTTTGCCTCTTTAAGTTTGCGTCTCTGTTATTACCTAAAGAATTTGAATTGTCTGCAGAAGCAGTCCATCTTGGTTGGTGGTTGCGTCAGTCATTGTATTCAATTCCTGCCAAAAAAATGAAAATAAGGCTGATGAAAACTGAAAATGATGGAAAAATTGTTTTTGTACAGTTGTACTAGTATGTCAATAATCCAAATGATAAGAACAGTTCAGCCTCCAGTCATAATAATCATGGTTGCATCTATTCAGTTTGTTATGCCTATTTGAGTTATATTCACCTCCAGTTCATATTCAGGCGACGGGGCTGATATTTAAGATAATTATTAGTAATAACAAGAAAAATATTGTATGGAGGTGTAAAATGTGTTGCATGAGAATAAGCCTCTGGACTTGTGCACTGAGTCTTCGAAGGAATCGTTTTGCACATCTTTGCTGTCTAGTGCTGGCATTTCCATTTCGTTCAGCCTGGTGTCTGCCCACAAACACCTTGCTATTGATGATTTGATTATAAAAGATACTTATTTGATAGGTGCCACCAATGTTTTTTTTGGGGGGTGGGGGGCGGGGGTTGAAACCGAAAGTCCTCTTGAATTTTGGGGATCTTCTAAATAATCTCTGGAACTTTCTTAGATGGGAGGTGTTATGCCATATGCTCTCTGGGGTCAAAACATCGTTTTCAGTTTTTCACTAGTACATTCTTCAACGGCATCTTTTAGACAAATCCTTGAACTTACTTTTGAAATAATCTCTGAAGCTGTACGTTACCCCACAAAAAAGAAAAAAAGAAATCTCTAAAGTTGTACTTCGCTATTATGTGGTAATATATTTGGAACTATAATTTGTAACGGTAAGCTGTATGACAGAATAACATGCGATGATGAAGAAGAACGAGCGAGTCGCAGAGTATACAGAGGGTGTGCTCGTACTCCAACATGCAAAGGTTGCACTTCTTGTGTGTGCTTTGGATGTGATATCTGCCGTTTTTCAGATTGTAGCTGCCAGACTTGTACTGACTTTACCAGCAATGCCAAAGCTTGACTCCTCTTCTGCTTTTCTTAATTCTGATATTCATATTCACGCCCCATCCTTCATGTCATAGGAATAGTTGTTATAGTTCCTAATTGAATTGAAATTCCAGCCTCTGCAACGCTGATTGTTCTCATTGACTGGATTATAAATTTATATTAGCATTATCATTCTGTCTTGAAGGAATTTATTCCTATCTTTCCTTTAAGTACCCTTTAAGTGATTTATTCAGGAATGACTCATTTTTTTTATAAAAGGAAGAATTAGTATATAGTCCCATACAAGAGAATTAATATCAGAAAGGTTTCAAGAAGTTATCAATGTGAGTAATTAAAATTGTCAATGGTAGCTGCTTGAGTTGTCAATGGAACCTTTCTGATATTAATTCTCTTGCATGAGACTTTACAGTAATTCCCCTGTAAAAAAATAACAATGTTTAAGAGTATGTTTGAGAATAGCTTTTTTAAGTGATTTTACGCAATCTGAGGTAAGTATGTGAGAGAAATTTTATTTCAACTTGCGTAAAAGTGTTTTTTAAGTAATTGCCAAACAAACCCTAAGTTTTCAATAAAAAACGAAATATGAAAAAAAATAAGCAGAAATAGGGGAAAAGTTCCCCAACGAAAATTTTAGAGTTCTTGAATTTTGATTTAGGCTATTCTTGCTAATAGAATTGTATGGAAGAATTTTTTTTTTTCTCCAATTTTCTCAATAAACATATTTTTGATTATTTTTGTAAGTTAATTTAAGTAGTTCCTGAAAATAATTCGACGGAGAGAATTTCTAATTGTTACTAAAGATACGGCGAGGCGTACAAATATTATAAAATGTAAAAATTACTAATTACTAACTAATAATCATTTGCCAATAAAGATAATTTATTTTTCCTGAAACTTTTTCCCTGTTATTTTTCATGAAACTAGTTAAAAACAATATCTTTAATTTAATGAATCCTTTTTCATAAAATTTAATAGCTTATTCTTAAATCATAAACAAACATGTTCTAAATATTGTGAGGAAACGTTATAGAAATTGACTAATAGGTAGCTAAATGAGTCATGAATCCTAAATCCGAAGACTCATGCTGAAAATCAGAATTTTACAAATAATATTTAACGTTGAAATAGGGAAGCGAAAGTAGAATTACAAAGAATGAGGCAAAAAGTTCAAGTTATAATAGTTTTTTTTTTTTGGGTCAAAATAGAAGTTCTAATAGTTTTATTGTGGTCATTTATCGTTATTTTTTTATGTCAATTGTATAGTAATTGATTTTCATCACGTTTTACTCTCTATTTCTGTAGTTGATAATAATCAGAGGCACCGAAGATAGCTAAATTAGATTCATTTTAACTCGAGCTTCAACATTGCATGATAAAGACAGTAAAAATAACAGTACATCCAATGTACTTTGTTGGATGTGCGGCGGAGCACACTGAACTTCTTACTTCGTTGGTCGCCAGCCTTTCCTTCCCCTTTGGTGAAAGGTTTTCCTTGCACGATTAGCAGCGCCACCGGGTCTAAATTGATTGGGAGCATGGAGATTATTGTCAGGACCTGCCTGAAAATTATGATTTCTTCCTGGTTGCATTCCGTAGGGGGGGAAACCGTGCTCTCCACCACCACTTACAGATGCCTGAATCTGCGGGAAATTCATCCCAAAACTCGTTTGATTTTGACCAACAAGGCCCTGTGGGTAAATAGGTTGTGCAAATATATTGGGTTGTACCACAGGCAAGCTGGTTCCTGGAAGAGGAAGCGACCCTAGATTGGGGCCTAAGTGCTGTTGAAATGGGATTCCTGTCATTGACAACTGATAAGGATTTTGTGCATTTGCTGGGAACAAAGACATGCCATTAGAAGGAAATCCATTAGGAAGCAGAGCAGTTTGTGGCTGCATAAGTGATATCCCATTTGTCCAAACTCCGTTTGAAACTAAATTAGGGCCGGGATTTGCAGGTGGAAAAGGTGGAACAATCGAAGCCGACTCGAAAGGACCTGGTCTGACGCCCGAAAATGGAGGAAACTTTTCATGATTATGCATTGAAGAAGCAGATGGAACAGGGTAGGGAGGTGCTGCCGGGCCATTTTTCCTTGAAGCCTTCTTATTGTTGTTCTTATGATTTCCATGATTCTTATCACTAATACCTCTCTTCATCATTTTGTGCATTTTCCTGTATTCTGCCTCTTTCTCATCATCGGAGAACTCTGCTTCATCAGACAACTCTTCATCATTCAAACCAGAAGCATCATAGCCTTTCTTGTAAAGATCCTTGTTATTGAGCACGTGATTGGCAAATTCCGGAACAAAAGAGATCGAAGTACCCACATGGATACCCTCGGGAATTTCATTTTCAGAATTGTACCTCACAACATAGTAAGGATTTTTGACAGGTCCAAAGATTTCATCAACCAACCCTAGTGGCGTTCGGGTTTCAGTTATCCAGACAATGGACCCCTCATTAAGAGGATCATGCTTTTCCATCCCTTCCACAACGACTTGGGAGTTGATTATCTGTAAAACGAGTCACTTAATTCAGTTTACCAACCATATTATTATCTGATAAGCTATCCTCTATACTACAGATATTTAGTTTAGTGTATTTAAACTCAGAGGTCACCAAGGAGCCCGAAAATAAAACATTTGCCTCTAAAAAGGGCCATAGTGGAATGCCTATTATCCTTCCCTAATCGAAGATGTGGTTTTCATAATCTTACCGACATAACAACTCCTACTGGCAGCATTTGATGGTGCGGTTCTATGGTCACATTTACCGGAGGAACTGAAGGAAGATCCTGCAAAGTACAGACAGTTCAAAAGTCAAGCTCAAAACAAGTTACTTTGCAGTCACATCACTCAAAGCCATGATTTGTGTGTCTATTCAGTATAAGACAGAATTACTGTTACCCGTAAAGGTCATATTATACACTGCTGAATATCTGCCAAAAAATCTCATATGATATAAAAAATCTTAGCAAAGTCCCCAAAGACATCCAAATTAACCCCACTATAACCAATTTCTATCGGCAAATCAGTTGTCCACACCAAGTAGGTTCAGAGAGCAGAATACCTTCCCTTGCGTAGCCAATTAAATTTACTAAATTATTGGTATATGATTTGATGTACAAAATTACCTTGAGCTCGTTCCTTGACCTGATGGGTCCTTCCACAGCAGTGTCTTCTTCATCATCTACTTCATTAATGCCACTCCAAGAAACCTCCCTTGCATCTTCATCATCACTGGCGGCAGTGTCAGTGCCCAGCTCTATCCCATCAGAGTCTTTTATCTCACCTTCTTCGACTTCCACTTCCATCTTTTTTGTCATTTTTTCTTCTTCCTGATGTTCCTCCTCCTCACTATCGTCATCGTCACTAGAACCATCCCTAGTTGAACTATCGTCACTATCACTGCTGCTACTAGAAGATGCAGATGTTGGTGAAGATGGATTATCACTCTCGGACTCTGAATTTTCACTCTCATCCTCATCCATCTTGATCTCACTCTTCCCATCATTCTTTCCAATTATAATAGAGCTTCCAAGCCCACTAACCAAACTAATACCTCCCGCCTCTTCCTCAATATTACTGTTACAACCCGAAACCCCGAATTTTTCACGCACTCCACCATCCACCTCCACGGTAGAAGTAGATTCCACAGCAATTGGCTCAACACCGTTTCTCAATGCCTGCTTAGAACTTTGAAGCCCGCCAGCTAAACTAATACTTCCTATCCCTTCATCAATGTAACAACCCGAAGCCCCCAAACTTTCACACGCTTCTCCATCCACTTTCAAGACACGAGTAGATTCCATAGCAATTGGCTCAGCACCGTTTCTCATTTCTTGCTCAACCGTACAGCTCCTAATGCCCAAATTTTTACACTCGGCTCTCTCCTCCACCTTCCCCACGCCATTAGACACAACAGGATTTCGATCCAACCCGTCGAAGGAACAATCTTCGTGCCCTAGAGCGAAGGGGTGTGTGACCTCAATACCATTGTTCTCTTGATCAACCATCGAAACTATTTGGTACAGAAATAAAAGCGATGACTCAGTGGGCGAACGTAGACTGGTTTGATCCAGCACCAAGAACAAGGTATCTTGAGCTTGGAACGTTGCTGGAGACGCTCAAGAGAAGCTTCAAGGCAAAACAGAGGTTTTGTGAGCGGTTCGTTCCTAAACCCTAGGCAAAGCTGAGGTGTATTAGACTAACTGGTTGCTATTGGCCAAAAAAATCTAACTCAGTTTCAACTTTCTGGCCAAAAAAGATATTTCCCCGGTAAACATAACTTTTAATCTTCAAGTTTTTTTTTTTTTTCAATTTGAGTTTTAATTTTTATAGTTTCAATATTGTATTTTTTTTTTGGTCAAGTTTCAATATTGTATTTTTGGTGTTTGAAGTTTAGTCCTATTGAAATATTAATCCCTATAGTTTTAAAAGAACTAAAATCAGAGGTTAACATCGTTAAAATTGTTGATATGTTGTTGATACCGTTATTTTTACTAATGTAATTTGATGATTGAATATATTCAATACTTACATAAATTGGTTAAACTTACTTTTAATTCCTATAATTTACCCAAATTTAAATTTTGATATTTAAAATTTAAAAGTGTTAGTTTTAATCCTTCAAATTTACCTTATCGAAAACTGTTAGTCCCATAATTTTAAAATGACTTAAACTCTATATTAGGACGGTTAATTTTACTTATGTACCACTGATTTAATAACCCAAACATTTTACATTCAACTTTTAATAAATAATTGACTATATTAAGTATACTACCATTGAATTCAATAGTTACATCTACTTGTTAGGTATTGTATTTTGATTTCACCTTTTAAAAAGGATCATCCACTCTAAGAGTTATGTTTCCATGTCAGGATATCTAATAAGAACATGAGAAAATACGAAAAATCAATCTTATTTATTTCGTATCTTTTATTCAATAAAAAATGGGTCAGATTTTACAAGATCAAACTTGTAGGACATGGTTCATGCGGATTAGATCATCCATATAATATACAAAAAGGAACTCAAGATATTTGATATATTTCTTTTTGAGTGAGATCTTAATTCCAACGATAATTTCATTAGATATCTTGACATATAGATGAAATTGTTAGAGTGAATGTTTTTTTTCGAAAGGCAGAATCAAAATATAATATTGAACTAATAGGTGTAACCGTTGAGTTCCATGGTTGTGAAATAAATGAAATCAATTATTTTATTAAAAGTGGAATGTAAAATGTTTGGATCATTAAGCTATTTCATCATAATTAACGGAATCAATGACACATAAGCAAAATTAACGGTATTAATATTGAGTTTAAATCCTCCTAAAACTATGGGAACTAACAGTTTTTGATAAAATAAACTCAAGGGATCAAAACCACCACTTTTAAACTTCAAGGATCAAAACCTAACTCAAGCTAAATTATAAGGATTAAAAGTAGGTTTAACCAATTCACGTAAGTATTAACCATATCTAGTTATTAGGTCACATCAGCAAAAATAACTGTATTAACGACAGGTCAGCAATTTTAACAATATTAACCTATAATTTAGGTTCTTTTGAAATCATAGAGACTAACAGTTTCTAACAAACTAAATTTTAGAGACCAAAAACTCAACTTTAAAACTATAGATATGAAAATCAAATTAAGTAAAATTATAAGAATCAAAAGTTATGTTTACTCTATTAAAGATGAATTTATTCCTGCCAAACATGACACCTCTTCTATGAATATAAATTTTAACTCGTAGTATTGTGAGATATCAATTTCTTTATAGGTTCAACCTTGTAACTGTCATTTGTTATCTTTAATTTTTTTTTACTAGAGTATATGTATCATTCTATTAGAAACAGTATAATTAAAGATACTATCAAGTACTTTCAAACTTTTGTTGTTACTTTGCCATGGATAACCTTTCCGGCTAGTGTTTGTTATCTATATGCTTCTGCCGGAAACATCAGCATGATAATATGGGCCGCGCTGTGTTAACTTTGTATTGCTCCATGCATATCACTTGCATTCTTTGGCAGCCCATCACATCATGGACATGAAACGGATGGAATGAAATTGTGTGCTTGGCAACTATTTTTAAAATCATAGATCTACGTAAAAGTAATTATGAAAAGTTGATAAATAAACCCGAAATCATCAAAATCAAGAATAACTTTTAACTTTAAAATTATAATTGTATGAGTCATGTAAAAACTTTCAAATTCTCCAGAATGACTTTTAACTTTTGTAATTATGGTTTGGAGGTTGAAAACTATAATATTAATTTTCCAAAACCTTTTTTTTTTCCTTTTTCAGAAGCTGCTCTTTTAAATTTATTCTCTAACATCACTTTTAACACCTTTTCTTCAAAAGTTATTTCTTAAAAGCTAATCATAAGTTTATTCTAGTAAGAGGCTAATTCAACCCAAATAAGCAAACCAAGGTTTCAATAGTTAATGAAAAAAATGTTTACATTTATTTATGTCTAATAATGTCTCAAACATGATTATCTCAACTAAAAAATATTTAAATACCTGTAACTAGGCACACAAAAACATAGATAAGGGCCTCAAATTTAAAAAATCATCATCAAGGGTTGTGATCATTCTCTGAAGAAAAAACCGTGTGATTGGCCAGTATTGTTACAAGTCAGTTACAGGATGGGGTTGAAAATCCTTTGAAGCCTTTTTCGTAGGGGGAAAAAATTACAGATCTTACAAAAAAGATTTACAGCTGCAACACCTCTCCCACACAGCCATCTCTATCCCAGTGTTTGGCTCTCTCTCTCTCTCTCTGTTTTTTTTTTTTTTTGCTTACCAAAAGCATTTCTCCATATATGTTTGACCAAACATTTCTCCATATATTGATCCCTTGATCTTTACACAGGTTTTATTACATCCTTATAGCCAACTCCAAGTTCTTCTTTGTTCATCTGAAAATAAATACCGTCTTCTAACAAAAATAAATTTCATTTCATTTCTTTATCCCCCTTAATCTAAAAATGGTTTCATATTCTGGTGTTTATCAACCACTCATAATCAATTAAAAATGCATTTTCATTTAAATTAAGATAAATTTTTTTTTCATATATTTACCTCACATTACCTGCTACTTTTGGTCAGTAATTAATGCAACCTCAATACAAATGAACAGGAAGGATATATACTGTGTTATAGACATATGATTTCACCGAGAGAAGAAGAGAGCATGTCGAAATTAAAGCTCGTCACATCATTGTCTCTTCGTCAACACCGAGAGATCAAAATGAGCGACAACTGAGAAGAAGCTACGTACCCCAAATGATCAATAGCAGGGGATAATCAAAGCCAAATCTCAAATCGTTTATTACAAGTACTGATACTATAATGGTAAAACTAGAAATATTAGAGCCAATATTGATCTTGGTGACCTTTAAAGGACATTAGGCTCTGTCTGTGCTGTACAGTACATTCAAATCATCGAGTCTGGAGAGCTTTAATGGAGAGACATGATCTTATTTCACGGGAAGAGAAATTGTTTTTCCAATGAAACAAAACAACGTAAGGTTAATAAAAGCTTAAAGGTAACCTGTAATATAAGGTCAGTATCACTCAACTGTGAACGTGCTTGAAAGCTACAGGCAGCTACATCGATTCTGACTAGAAAAGCCATTCATATCTCGATCCTAAATCGACTGTTTGTGAATATATAACTTTAATGAACATTTGCATGGAACAATTTTTTTTTTTTGTACCACTTTAAGAGGGAAAGAAATTGAATATATGGAGTACTGTGCTGCTGTTTTTGGTCTGCCGACCGCTCTAGAGTTTCATTTCTTTTTTCGCTGTTTTCTTTGTTGATAGACTTTCATGGAAGAAGAA
>QFDD01007787.1:0-12386 GCA_006871305.1 Vachellia collinsii | reverse complement strand
AAAAAAAAAAAAAAAGAATAGTATCTGTGAAGAGTGATGTTACCTCAACAGCTCATGGATCAGTCGACAATAATCAATGGGCCCCCTTAAAAAAAATTCAATGAATGGGAGGGGTGTGACCACCATGTGTTTTACAGCTTCCTCCTTCACTTCCATTAATTAGGATTAATTAAGAATTTATTTACTCCTTGCAATCATATATGAAAGGTTCACAACACACACACACACATTTATTATATAGTTTCTCACATATTTATTTCCACTATCGATGCTGGTGCTGATTAAATGAGGTGTGGTTTTTAATTTCAAAATGCATGCTTCTCAATCCTCATCACAAATTTTTTGTAAATATTTTCAACTTCCCTCCAAAATGTTCACATTTGCTCACTTTCTTCTTTCACTTCTTCTCTCCCTTTATAATCTGTCGTTGTTGCTTGTTGTTAGTATATGCATGACCAACTTCTTGCTCTGGTTAATCTGATCCTCGTATGATCACACGGTTAAACCAAAATATTGCATTTGATTAATTGACACGCTTGAATAAAAATGTTTGTTCGCAATCAGCCTTGCTGACTTTCGATTAAAAGAACCTGCAAATTGCTTTACCTATACGTATTGACATTTTGTTGTTGTTGTTGTTGTGTAATCCTTAATCAGTAGCAAACATAACTGACATATATGTGCTGTATTACATGATAATTAAGCGTTAATTTAAGGCAATGTTTAAGTTGTCTGATGCTTCCACTTATTACATATTATTTTTTAGTGAATTGGTTAATATTTAATTCCTCTCATGATGGCTCAAGTCAATGTTCGCCTGGGACTAGCTTAAATGTAGTCCCTAGATAGATTCACATGCTCTCTCTCTCTCTCTCTCTCTCTCTCTCTATCTCTACACACGTACACACACAAGCCTATGTTTTTTCCTAAGAAAATGTTTAAATAAGTTGATTCTAAAGGTTTAACCAGATACTAGGTTTAGGACATCCATCAAAATTTAAAGAGATAGAGAGTTTTTATAAAAGTATTTATAGATTATTCACCGACAAAATCCTTGTATTTATAAAGAAATTTAAATTTACAACTTTATGAATTATAAACCAGCTTATTAGCAACTTGACCAAGGCTCTATCTATATAATGTTAATCTAACTTGCTAATCTTAATTCGCCTTCACAGGTGTTTTAATTTTATTTGATATTATTATGATATATCAAGCGCAGCATTTTTAAATCTGGACGTTTAAATAATTTGAAAAGCGCAGTGTTGTGCGCGTACAACCGTCAGTCCCATGAAAAATTTGCAAAGTTGTAAGATGCTTCGCAGACGAAATGAATCTTATAATGTCAAAAATTCTAATGAATAGTGTCCAACATATATAGGAACGTTCC
The DNA here is from genome assembly GCA_006871305.1 of Vachellia collinsii. Lineage (NCBI taxonomy): Eukaryota > Viridiplantae > Streptophyta > Magnoliopsida > Fabales > Fabaceae > Vachellia > Vachellia collinsii. Next base: position 10,996 of record QFDD01007787.1, on the reverse strand, counting down.
GTCTCCCAAATAATATAATTCAACAGAATAAATAATAATATTTTTCAAATTCATAGTTATATATAGTTGAAAAACGGAACATCTTATCCGTTGTAAGATTATGCGAACAACATGACATATGCTAATGTGATTAAATTATAAATATAAATAAATGAGGTGAAGCACATGAGAGTCGTATTGGGAGCAAGATTCGGCAATTGCGCAAAACTTAGCAGATTCCTCTTACATTATTCCTGACCCAGCTTACACTTAGCTCCTCCTTCTATGTCATCTCTTAGACAGGAATAAACAATTAAACTCCTTCAAATTTGCAAAGTGGCCCTCTTATAAATTACCATCACCCCAATAACTCTTTCAATTCACTACTATATATTATCGTCATCTTCTTTTGATTTTAACATTTGGGTAAATTATACTTTAATCCCATCTCCATGTCTGTGTTTTTAATATTATTATCAACTCTCGTTACGCTATATTTGTTTTGTTGTTGTCGCTTGTGACGTTTCTGAACTTGTCTCAATTACCATCCTTAAATGGATGTCCTACTTTAATTGCTGATATTTAGAAATTGAAATTGTTCACCTAGCTTAATTATTTGCGTCCAAATTAATTCCATGCTCATCTAAAGGGATGAATATTAATTGTGCTCATTTCTTTTCCAACTATTTGTATGATATAGACCGTTACATTGACACATATGTGGGTTAAGTTACGTTCCATGGCCTAAAATAATTTTTGGATTGAGCAGCCTAGATTATCGTTTCAGCAGCACTTATTACCCTGAATTTAGAGTGCTGAATGCAATTTAATCTATATACTACCTCATATCCCTAATATAAAAATCAATTATACCTTTCTTTGAAGATTAAAATAGCTAAATAAGTTATTTAATTATAACATATAATCTGAAATATTTATATGTATCATTAGATTATATATAAGTTTATATAAGTTAGACTAATTATTTTAATATATATTTCTAAATATTTATATATATAATTATATTATATATCAGTTTATGTATTAGGAAAAAGTTGATTTAAAAAAAATTATAAATATATCAATTAATTAACTTCATTAATCTCTTTAAAAAAAGTTAACTGACTTGCTCTTATACTAAAGATAGGAAAGAGGTAGTACCATATAAAAAAATGTAAAAATTTGGTGTGTAAATGGAAGATCAAGCGAAATGAAACAATTGATGAATGAGAGATAGACTGGAAAGGCAGAGTAAAAAAAAGAGAGTAAATTTTTTTGGCCATGTTATGAGAGAGACGTTTAGTGGAATTTGAATGAAAGAAAAGGCGGAAGAGGCCAAAGAAGACAAAGGGCATCAAGCCATTTATGCAATGGCCAGAAGGGGAAATTGACAACTCTCTTGTGATCGGAAAACGATAACCAAACTTTCTCAGATCTGCAAGATAACAACATGACAGGCAAGGGAAATTTCAGAGGAGCGTCTGTTACGTTATATAACACACACATACACACTCACTCATTTGCAAATATATATATATATAATACATTTCACAATAAAAGTTAAAGAAAAAGAAAAAATATATATATATAGGCAGCAGTAGGTAGGGTCGCCATGTCTGGGGGTAGACCCTAGCTAATTGCATCGTATATTTACGCAAAAATGGCACAAAGATTTTGATGGAGCATATGGAAGCCTGAGAGTATTGTCTGAAGAAATAATGTGAGCGGTCTTCAGTTTTACAGTGTCTTCAAAGCAACCATTATTGTTTTGTTGTGTATGGCCAAGAAAGTGATCGGTACACTCACTGTGGACCCATTGCTGCCTCTTCCTTCTATGCCTGTGTCACCACCTACTTGTGTTTCAATATTATTCACTTTCAACAAACACATTATGATAAAAACCTTCACACCAGTGGGGGCCACACGCCTACTAATTAACCCCATCCTCATTGTCCCAATTTAATCTGCGCTTGATTAACAAGCTGCTCTCTGTAATAATATCCACTTTCTCGGAAATTCAAGCATGATCTTAACAACACGAATGTTATGATATCCCCACGACCCCCCCCCCCAAAAAAAAAAACCAAGTGGATATTATTTAACATACCCCTTCATGTTCACATATCAAGTCATTTCAAAGTTATTTCATCGGAATAAAAAAATAACACTTATCTTGTTAAATTTGTCTTGAACTAAAAAAAAACAATCAACTTTAAGTAGTAACATGTAAACACTAACGAGGATTGTCTAGCATAAATGCTTAATCCTTATAACATGGGAAACAAATATTTGAATCCCCACTATCACATGTGATTAGGAAAAAATCATTTCAACATTATGAATAAAATTGACAAATAAACTACTCTCTAGTATCTTGTATCATGGATCAATGAATTCTTCTAGAAATTACTAGCATTGTAAACGGGTAGGAATATATTAGATCCCAAAAAATTCTCGTGGAAAGTTGATAGAAATAAGATTATTATAGCCATATCCGTATCGCATACATATTCGCCACTGATATTAATACAAGAAGGCAATGAACTTGATTTTGCTGAAAAGAGAGGGAGAAAGAAAGACGAGGGAAGATGAGGACCAAAAGAATTCAACTATGAAGCACGTGGTGTTGCAGGAACCAAAAATTTATTTTGGATGAAACCGAAGTAATTGAGAGATATTTATTTATTGATGGTTACTTATAAATTCGACAAGATTCATTATGTGTACGAACCATGTAACCTTAAAGCACGGCGAACGACGACACGATTTAATTTTAAACTAAGGAACACCTGAATCTTTATACTTACAAACACACAACGATGTATTGGCTTCAAATTTCAAAAAAAAAAAAACAGAGATAGAGATGATACATGATGGGACTGGTAGGTTAGTGCTACATTACACTTAGAGAGACAAATAAGTTTTGGGGCAATACAATAAAAACGACAGCATTCGGTGTCTCTTCTCCTAATATGGACAACAATCTTATTTGTGTTCCTCGTTTATTTCATTTGGAACAAGAGAGACAAATATTGGGAATGAAAATATGAGCCGGACAGAGAGCAGAAAATGGAGCTTAGAATGAAGACCATAGAGCAGACAGATTTTACAGCATGAAATTAAGCAAAGAGAATCACTCTGACACACACAGGCACAGGAGATTCATATGGCTATGAACATCGATTCTGTGGGAGTCCAATACATAACTCAGTTTCTACTTCCGCTTCTTTGTGCTTAGCCCTTTGCTTCTGCCATTGTGTTCTTCCACACTGCATCATCACACACCAAATGTTTCTATCAGCCCAGCAACAAGAAATCACAGTAGTTCTGGATATCTATATAAGCTTCTGTGCAATTTTAATGGTGAAAAGTGATGATGGATTTTGTTTTCCTTCTTTTTTTGGTTTGGTTTCTGAAGGTCATGAATGATAGGCTCGCTAGCCCTGTAATGTTAGTTACAGGCCAATGTGAAGTTGACTTCTAATTGATGAGCCCAAATGGCAATGAAGACACAAGGGCCCAACATAACCTGCTTTTACAAAAAGAAACAGCCCAAGGAAATTGGCTTGGAGAGTTGAATATTGCTTGTGCTCTCAAGAGGGAAAAAAACCAAAAGATTAATACCATTGTTCCTAGTTGCTATGATTGAATTATAGTTTTGACCCTATAATTTTAAATTATAATTTTTTATTCCTATAATTTTATAAGAACTTAACTGAAATAATGTCGTTAAATATAGAGATTTTTATACTTTTAACAAGTTTTATTTTTCATCTCTATATTTTATTGTCAATGTCATTAAACCAAGACCAATTCTTATGACACTAGAAGGAAAAAAGATCACCGCTCGAAACAGCATGGAGTAAAATCAAATTATAATGACTAATAACAACATTATAAATATGGATTACTGCTCTGATTTTATTTATAAGGTATAAAGAGAACATATTTTTCATCCTTAATTCAAGTCACCTCATTAAACATTTTTTATATAAATGTATGATTCACCCTTAATTTATTGTTCTTGGACATCTCAGTCCTCATTCATTGCTCATGTTAAATAGGGTAAAATTGAAAATTATTAAATTTTAAGAGTTAATGGGTTTTAAAATTTTTCTTAGTCCCAATGAAACACATGAGAAGTGCCATATAATTATGATCAAAGAGTACTTATGTAGTTCTTATTGAGAGTTATGACTAATATTTATCTTTTATAAATTACATTTTTCCTATATATTTGTATCTCGTTCCATTTAATTCTGTGAACGGAGAGGATTGAGTTTTACAAGGGCAAATGTGGTTTTTAACAATTAATATATCATGTTATATACATAAATTGGAAAATTTTGAGACATATACGTATATATATAACTCACCAATTTACTTAAGCTGGCGTTCTCTTGGACCAAATTTCTTCCCTGGATTGAGGTATAAAAATGTATTAATTATGAAAGAAAGAGTGCAGTAATAATTAGGAATTGATTGAATGATAGGGTTTTGGTTGGAGATATATATATATATATACAGGAAACAGAACGAAAATACCTTGTTTTCTAGTTGCTGAATTTGCTGCCGGAATAGCTGACTCTGGAAGCGAGATTATGGAATTCATTAATCTTGTTTTTGAAGTAATTAATCACTGTGTGTGTGTGGTTAGTACCTTTGTGAGCCTCACGTTTTGCAAACTAGCGATGAGCTGATTCTCTATTTGTTGGAGTTCTTCAACAGAACATGAACTCAACTCTTCTCCCATTAGTTTCCTATCACACAACCCAAATCATCATTCACTGAAATACTACTTTTACAAAATTAACATTTTTAATTTGAAGGACTTCACCTTCGACATAGTTGAAGATGCTCAATCTTCTTGGCCATCATTGCGGATTCAACCTTCATTTGCTGCATACACATGTAGCAGCTCCAATAAATGACTCATTTTCAACCCAAACAAAAAATTGTTCCGGTACCCAAACACAATGTTTGTGTGTAACTAAAATTCAAGAAAAATTTAGGTAAGTTAAGTCATGAGATAGCTAAATCCTCTTTCTTGCCAACCCCTTCAAAATATACACTATACATAACTAGTAATCAGACCATATTGAGAAAAATAAAATTGCATGGTAAAGTATTAGCTATTAGAATTTGGGAGAATTACTCTGCGGAATTTAATCATTAAAAAGTTCTAGAACAAGTAATAGGTAGCATGCAATAAGAAAAACTGGTATAAAAAATGACAACAAGTAATCATATGTTTATCAAATTGCTTATGTGGAACTCCACAATAATTTTCTCTTTGAATTTCTGGGGATACCACTTTTGTAGGAGTCCATTAATAACAAGAGCGCCCACATATAGCGCTGTATATATATTTCAGAATTTTGATCCATGATTAAACCCTAGAAAACTTCCGCTTAATCTTCAACATATATATTTAATCTGGTGATTGAGATCCTGCACACACCTCGAACATGCAATGGAGACGTGTCAATAAATCAAGTGCAAGGCCAAGCCTTGGCTTCAGTTCATTATTTGTGTTTGATCATATTGGCTGACATGGAAGAGAATCAATCAAACAACACCCAAGAGAATACGTTATAAGAAAATCCATGATTCCCGGAACAAAGTATAGGCAATATCTTTTTTAATTTCTCAACAATTCAAAAGCGGAAATTAACATTGGATTCTAACCTGGCTGTACTGCTCTTCTTCAAAGTTGTTGCCCACTTGATCGCCTTTCCTGCAATTCCAGTACCGCTCCAAAATCTTTGTCACGCTACGAATTTTCAAAACACAAGATTCGTAAGATTAATTTGATGATATGAAAGTTCTGAACAACGTCACACACACATATATATATAGCAACTAATATTTTTTGAACCAATCTCAAGCAGATAATTGTGTAAGGTTCTTGTGATATACACCCACCCACCCGCGCACACACCCAACAGAATCTACTCTGATCCAATAATAATTACTTCATCCAATCTTAAATATAAGACTTCAGTTATAGTGCTAATGTAGAAAAAACTAAGAATTAGTGTTGACCAATCTGGATTACGTAGCGTATCAATACCAAAACCCAAAATGATCATGTTGTGTACATCCTTAGACTTAACCTTGATTATGACAGCGTAGTCGCTGTGATCAACATCTTGCATCAATGATGCATAAATACATACATATATAGAAATTAACAATTGACACTTATATGGAATGAAAATATGAAACCTCTCTATAAATAAGAACTAAATATTTACAAGTGATTAAGTCATCCCATAAACCATACATCCCATGTCAATCAAGTCATTGATTAAACAGATACGAAAAAGTAGCCATTAAGCCAGAAAAGATATTGAATTGAACTTATTATCTCTTGACATAATAAAAACAAGAGAAGAAACAGAAAGATGACAGATGAGTTCACTCAAAAGAATTAAGAATTCATGGAACCAATAATATTACAAATAACAAGCTGTATTTTAAATATAAAATATTTAGACAAATTAAAGTAGTCATCACTATTATTATAGTACATGCACACATAAAAACAAACATATATACGAATACACACATGCACACGCAATTTTCAAGGGCATGGAAGAGAAAATGAGGCACTATTTCTGCATTGATCAGTAATGAGCAAGTCACGGAGATGGGATTGATACGGAAAGATCTTGTAAAATATACTTCAATCTGAAGCAATCTTCATTGTACTAGTTTTCAGCTCAAAGTGAAACCACTCATACCCTTTATGAGTCTATTCTTTGCTTTAATGCTCTACCTCTACGCAAGTAACTCTAACCCTTTAAAATGTTTTGAAAACGACTGCCATAAAAGTAAAATGTCATGCTGCTACACAATATTTTATATTGAACATGAAACTTAAGCAGCATATATATATAATTTCATAATCTCTAAGTCCACAAATAAAATATAAATTGGTTGTTTAATATTAAAGTTTTTAAGTATGTTTCATTATTACCTTAAGCAGCATATATATATAATTCAATGAGTATGTTTCATTATTACCTTCAGTCCTAAATATAGAATCTAGTTTATAGTGTTTTGAGTAGCAATATCTACAAACATTAGTTGTCCTAGTAGAAATCATTAACTATCCCAAGTTCTAAGCAAACATTGGAGAATTAATAATGCGCAAATTGAACAAAGAAAAATGGTAGAGATGCTTAACAATATGAAAACCAAACATGTGTACGGAATGCACAGAGCACAATTGTCCATAATCATGGTTCTAACAAATATATATATATATATAGAAAGCAAAACAGAAAATCTATTTATATTTCAAGAAGTGCAGTAAGAAAAAATGTGTATATATATTCTCTTGGCCACTGCAAAGACGAAAAATGGTGCTGATTCTTATGAGCTTGTGACCCCTTTTGTTCTGCAAAACCTCCCACCTTTTAAGATATATGCATACATATACATATATATATATATATATATATATAAACATGGAAACTTGAGAATGGAGTTTCTTTTGAGTGATTCAAGTCCCCTCAAGTGATTCCGCCCAGTATTTCATTAACATCAATTCAGCAGTCCGAGTAGAGCCTTCTGAACCTGTATTTTCTGCTTTGTTAAATCACGCTTTCGTGTTTATTATCATGTAAGGTACGTTGGTCCTGAAAATTACTTAGCTCGGAGATATGATTATAAGCCCTTTAGGTAAAGGTACTGTTTTTAGGAGTTCCAAGTTTACATATATGGAGCAGAAAGCATTTATTCATTTGTTGAACAAGAAATATGAATCAAATTTCAAGGTGTGCATACATATATATAGTAACATTAAAAAAATGTTTCTCAGAGATCGTTCTCGGAGATATGAAGTTCGTAGTTGACATACAAATTAATTGCACAGGTAAGATTCTTTATTGGAAAAATATGACGACTCCTTTAACCTGAAGATTCGTACTCATTCGAACGAATTAATTAACAAATCAATCCATCAATATTGACCAAAAAATAGGCAGAGGTAAAGTTGTGAACATTGACTCTTTACTCAGACCTTGAAGAAATATGTCTACGATAGGGGGAGGAAAATCTCATACTAAGCTTTGATGATCCAAGATGAAGTGAGATGTGTGCATGCGTATATATCGGTAAAGGCCAATTAAGGATGTTAATCAGATTATGGCCTCTCAAAAAATAGTGAGTAGATAAGAACTTTTTCCTTTTATTTTTCTGGGTTTTTGCTTGTGTGCACACCATTACAGTACAGTCATCGTAATGAGAGATTGTGAACATCTGAAGATTCCCATTAATTGAACAGTCAAATATGAATAGGGAGGTCATGAAGGATCAAAGGAACAACTCACAAACAATAATTCTTATCAAGCAAGGCTAAAACACAGCTCTCTCTAAATAAACCTGTAATTAATTAAACCCCAGGATTCAACTAATTAAGTGAAGAGCATATATTTGATCTATCTATAGAGTAGAACGGAAACGTACTTAGAACTTGAGAACTCATAGAGTCTGCCTCTTTGGGAGAAGATAATCACAGCTACTTGGGCGTCACAAAGAACAGATAGCTCATAGGCTTTCTTTAGAAGCCCACTTCTACGCTTTGAAAACGTTACTTGACGGCTAGTTGCATTCTCTATCTTCTTCATTTCAACCTTCCCCCTCACCATTTCTTTGAGCTTCTCAAGAAAAAAAGGGACTAGCAAAAAATTCAAATCTATTTACTCCTCACTGAAACCCTAATCAAGGTAACAGACCAGAACTTAATCCTTTTTCATGGGTTCTTATTTACTAAAGCAAGCGACAAATGAAAAATCCAGAACCCATATGAACACAGCTTCTGTTTTCCATAGTTGATCCTTGAAAAGGTAAGACAGGATATTGCCAAAAAAAAACCCCACAATTTGCAGTATAAAAGCAAAACAAAACAAACAATTTTTTTTTTTGAAAAAAAAAATTGTGATACCCAGAAGCTCCAGATTAAAGTCTACTAAGAACCCAGAAAGATGGAAAGATCTGGTAGTAGCAGAGAAAGAGATAATTAATGGGACTATGGAGGTCAATAAATAGTGAATCCAAAAACTATGAGGTTAGAGAAAGACAGAAGAATTTAATGGAACACTGGAATGGATTCAAAAGTTTGACAGCAGGAAACAGCAGTCCAGAAGCCCTAGAAAGATTCAAGGTTCTTCCAAATTCGATTCTAGTCCCAGGCCTCTTTATTCTTCTAATCTTGTCATCCTGCTAAAAGTTGATACCCCCAAAAAAGTAAAAGCAGAAGGAAATAGAGGAAATGGGATGAATTAAGACAGAGAAACCCGAAGTAAAACGAACCATAGCCATAAGGGGAAAAACTGAGAAAGCAAGTGAAAATGAAAGAAAGTGGACCCACAATTTTTGTCCCTTATCTTGCTCATAATCACCGTTTGACATTTTTAGCATCTGTTGTTTTGCCAGCAACTTTAATTTTTAACGTCTACAATATGTACCAACACATAAATTAACTAAAAGTCTTGTCTGTTGGCAAAAAAAAAAAAAAAAACTAAAAGTCTTGTCTATACATTGCATTGAGAAATTTGATTTTAATTTATTTTCTAAAATGCGTAGATAAAAAAATTACCCACCGAACGACTAAATTATCCTTCATTAAATATAAATACATAATTTAATTTTATACTGACATTATGGCAATAAATAATGAATAAGTAAAAACAAATTAATTTATTTTACATGATATATTAATTCTAAAATACTCCTCCTATTCTCTAAATGTAAAATAATTACTACAAAAATGTTCTCCGGCAAGTATTATGTTAATACGTTTTCGCCCAACTGTTTTAATGCCAGTATTCAAATAAAGTTTTGTTTTCAAAACCAATATAATACTCCTTTCATTACTTCGTATATCTGTTTTTCAAGAAAATTTTTTGTTTCTCTTTATCCGTCCTTCACTTTTAAATGTTCAAGATAGAATCAAAACAATATTAATTGTTAATTTTCGATTATATTCCCATTCAAGCTAATTTTAATTTTTCAAGATAATATTAAATAGAAAAATAATAAGGACTGTCATATAATTTTAAAAAGTTCAGACATTTTAACTACTTTTTTCATCAAATATTGATGATATTAGTTAATTTTTAATCCATACATGTACTTCAACCTTAAAATACCATTCGATATAAAGGTATTAACACATATAGTATATGTGATGATGGAAACAAAATATTCCTACGGTTATAAAATAGAATGGTTTGTCTTGTTTTGGCAAGCTTGGGAAAAACCATTTTAAGGGGAAAATATTAATATTTTAAAGTGGTTATCCTCCCAAAAAAAAAGTTAAAAAAAAGTACACTGCAATTTGTTGCAACTTGCAAGATAAACAGTTAAAATACAGTCCATGAAAATTGATCCGCTTAAATACGAAGATCGGTTCCGTATTTTATATACATCCAACCGTTGATAATATAAAAACTTGGTTGATCCTACCAAGAAAAAACATGGTTGATGAGCAACCTACAAATTTTCAGGTAAAAAGGATGAATAGCTTATAAATATTCCTGAGGTTGAGATGTCATGTAAATATTTTAGGGGTAGTATCATTATTGTACAATTTTGAGGGATTTTTTATTTTGATCTTTGTACTTTCAAATTGATAGTTTTGATTCCTGTAATTATTCATAAGAACTCTTTACCCTAGTTTAAACATAAGAATGAAATCATTGAACACAAATCAATTTTTATGATGCTGTAAAGATTAAAACCAACTATAGGAAAATATATGGAACGAGATCAAAATTTGATGAAACTATAATAACTTATAATGGTATTAGCGCAATTTTTTTTGATGATTTTTATAAACACGTATGGCTTTAAAATTTTAGAATCATTAAAATATTTAAATAAAAAAATTAAATGTTATAATTTATACCATATTCAACATAATAATCTAGTGCTGATATGGACTGATTAAATAAAAAAGCCATCAGCATCATCTTCACCTGTGGGGCCGGTACGCAGCCTCTCCATT
>QFDD01007784.1:0-12084 GCA_006871305.1 Vachellia collinsii | reverse complement strand
ACTTTATTTTGGAAGTTTTCTTCTGACTCGATATCTTCATTATCATACTCTTTAGGTTTTCTAGTTCTTCTGAACCTTATAAGATTTACTTGAGAATAACATTTGTATAGAGTAATTTCTGCTATTGTTGAATAAAATCTAATGAACATTCTATAGTGGGTTACTATTCCAAAATGATGCTTCGATGCTTCTTGGAATGACTGGGGTAATTTGGCTATTTCATCCATAGTACTTGATGGGTATAAAGTATCAATCAATATGTAACTATAGAGGATTTTTACTAGTTCCAGTGAAGATCTAGGATATGTGATGGCTTTATTCAAGGCATAATGGGAAGTATGTTTAATAGTTTGGGAGGATAATTGTATATTTTTAATTTATGAATAAGATGTCTGAAAAATCTATATTATTCTAGAGTTTGAAAAGAAGAATTTGGTATTTGGTGAAGGAGTTTTTTGGGATTTTGAGGAGGAAGCCTCATATTTCTTTTGAACCTCTTGTTAGGCTCTTACTATCTCTATAAATGGAATAATTCTTGTATTTATTGGTTCGGTAACACCTCCATTAGTATACATTTATGAGCATTAGAGACTACTTCTAAATTACTTGGATTCCTTCCATACTCTAGAATTAACAAACCAAGTGAAACTTAAAAAAAAAAAATTTTTTGCTTTACTATTCACTTGGTAAGAATATGAAATTTTAGTCAACTTTGAAAATTTATAATCAATTCTAGAAAATTCAAAATTAAGTGGTTCAAGTTTCTAATTTAAGCTCATTCAATTCTTATAGGGGGGAAATTCTCAATTGTCCATTTCTTTGCTCATTTAATACAAAAAAAATGTGTAAATATTCACTGTTCATTTGATCATTTTTCATTTTTTTTAGAATTTCCCTAAACTTTTGACATGCATAACTTTCTGAATACACATCCAAATTTAGCAAATTTTAGCTCATTTTAAAGCTTGGAATGTGAATTATGTTTTTGGAAAATTGCAAGTCATTTGGACTTCGTTTGCTTTATTTCATCACTACCTCAAATTATTCCTTTAATAAGAGTGTTGGACCCTTTTTGTGACTCCTTGCATGTTCAATTCTTCCATTCTCATGCATATAACATTTTAACTTGGTTATCTAACATGCTTGGCATACACATATAGCACATACAACATCTTTATCATTGTAGGAGTTTATTATACAACCCATCAAAATTCAACATCAAATAACCTCATGCAATATGTTTAATATGTACAAGCACTAGTGCAAAAAATGCTTTTTAGACCCCATAAAAAATGCCTTTTAAACCGTATATAGGTGTGATTTAGATAAGACCGGTTTAAAAAGTAGATATTTTTTAGACCGCACATGGATGCGGTCTAAAAAGTCTCCCTTTTAGACCACATGTAGATTCGTGCGGTCTAAATAGTCTTCATTTTAAACCGCACGTGGATCCATGCGGTCTAAAAAGAAGGTTTTTTAAATATTTTAAAAAAAATAAATATTGGCATTTTTGGATTTAAAAATCCAAAAAAATGCCTATATATATATTATTATTAAATAAATTTTAATAAATCTTATAATATATTGAAAACTATAAAACATCAACCTTATGACAAAAAATAAATCTTTTATTAAGAATTTATTGGGTTAAAACATGCAAGCATATAGCAAGATAATTCAAATTATAAATTGGACATAATGATCCCCAAAAAAATATTTACATACACCTTGTCAGAAGCTTTTGATTTGTCAAAGAAACAAATGACAACACAGGTGAGAAGAAGAAGATGAAATTATCAAAAAAAGAAGACGAAGTAAAGGTGCTGTTGGTGGTAGTAGTTGGTGAAGGCATGATGGATTGACTAGAACTGGAATTAGCTATGGCTCCATAATTATTTGGTGTACTTGAAGAATGGGCTAGGAAGATCTGTCACTGGAAGCAAATAAAAGCCTTCACCAACTCTATCTCCAATCTTCTCTTTCTCAGGCAAAAAACGCGTCAGAAACTACCAAACGCCTCTCAGAAACATTAAAAACAAAACACAATAATAAAGGATTTTTTCCAGAAATCTACTTTGTACTCTCTCCTCCATCTTCAATTGTAGAAAACCCAAACACAAATTAATATTTAAAAAAACAGAAAAAGAATTTTGGAAAAGCAAAAAAAAACACTAAAATCAAGCTTCTTTGAAAAATATTCCAGGATGCAAAGATCATGACCTGCTATGATTCCACACTTCAGCAAAGCTTCTTCTAAGCAGCGAACCAGTGCTTTAGATTTCCTTTCGTAGACTCCAAAAATAAAACCAGCCAACACCCAGAAAATTAGAGAACACTAACAAACTATCGAAAACCACTAAAGAGAAAACACAAAAATGAAAGAAAAAAAATGGAGAATAAGGAGAGAAATGAGCAAGGAGGGAGGAGAGGAAAAATAACTTATTTACAGAAGAAATTGAAAACAACTAACAAATTTCCAGAGGTGAAAAACCTTGAATGACGCTGGCGAAAGGTCCAGTTGACGTCAAGATAGGGAGACTGCTTTTTGGTTAAAGGAGCTTGTGGTGAGGTATCTCGATGGACATGGAGGAGAAGCTTGATGACAAAAGAGTCATCGGACATGGCCACATTGATCCAATCTTCATCGCACATCTCATAGAAACTGAAGAGTTTGAGGGGGGTGGCGATTGGGGAACTCGAAAATCTACCCACCCTCAGCACCTTAGGCAAATAATTGAAGGGAGGAGAGAGATTGACAGAAAAAGAAGAAAGGCAATTAGCGTTAGAAGAAGGAGAGAAAAAAAAGGCGTGATGTTTAAATTTTAAATTGCGAAAGTTTTTAGATCGCACCACCTCGTATGCGGTCTAAAAACATTATTTTTTTCAAACCGTTTCTGTTAGGTGCGGCTTCAAAAAGTCTTATTTTAGACCACACCACTTAGATGCGGTCTAAAAGCAATATTTTTTAGACTGCACCCTTCCCAGTGCGGTCTAAAAAGGTTAAAATTTATACATTTATTTACAAAAATACCGCATGTCATATTTTTTAAACCTTATTCTTTAAGTGCGATTTAAAAAGGGCGGTCTAAAAGGCCTTTTTTTCTACTAGTGAAGCTTTCTTTTACAAATTGGAAGCCACCCACCTTAGCCTTCAACCTCCTTGCCCTTGCCTTTGGAACTTTGGCCTAGGATTGCCATTGGGAAGAAAGAGCTTTTAAAGAAATACCAATATCAAATAACTCTAATAAACACATTAACATGCGTGATTATTAATATGGAATATTCAAATGCCATGAACAACAACAATACCTTACTGTCTCACATTATTATTCATCCATTGCACAAGGTTAAGACACATTCAAGTTTTTCCATAGCTTCGACCATGCACATTCACAAGTCACATAGCTTTAACCATGGGATCTCAAGTAAGGTTTTACATGTCAAATAGCTTTAACCATATATCAATCATGGAAAAACAACATACACAAAAATCAATAACAATGTAAATGTAAAAGTTAGAGACTTTGACACCTTAGACTTTGCTACAGGTACTTGACTTTAATGGCTTTTATTTTATTTTTTTGCATTTTGGAAACTTTTTGCTGCAATTCACACTCCTACACATAATCATAATGCATTTGGCATCAATAATAAGCCATAAACAATGCATTATAACATTTTACCATCCTTGAAATCACTTCTTGACAATTTAGGGTTATAAATTTCTAGCACAGCCAAATTCAATTTTAATGCTTCCAAACTTGTTTTCTCACATCTATCCATACAATTTTTCATTGAAAATCCATTGGAAGAAACAAAATCAACAAAATCACACTCCTTCCATAAATTCCCCTGCATGCTGAGACATCACAGAAAGTTGGCAAGAATGTAATTGTTTTCAACTTCTCTTTCCATACATATGTATAATCACATTCCTAAATCAATTTCCAATCATTATTCAACACAAAGACATTCCTACACATAAACTATAAATTTTGGCCAGCAGCACATGTTAAAGGTTTCATGCCCGAAATTCCAATATAACTCAAATCAACATAAACCAACAATCAACAAGTTGCAAATCATGCATAGAGTTAGATTATGGCACTTACCACTTGATATTCCTTCTTCCCTTCACTTTCTCTCTCTAGCCTCCTTCAAAACCTCTCTTGAACACTTCAAGAGCACCACTAGAAAGAAAAATAAACTGATTAAAAAAAAGATTAAGACCCATAATTAAGTTATATGGAAGATTTCAAGCCTAACACACAATCTTACCTTTGATTTTGGCTTGAGTCTTCTTCCTCTTGCTTCCATCTCCACGGCTCCTTCACTCCCGCTCTCTCTATTATCTTCTCTTTGGCAAAAAATGTGGCCTTCTTGAAGTGTCTTGAACACTTAAAATATCAAGAGCATATGTGTAATTAGTTGTGGGTCCCACTTGTACTAACATAGTAACTTTATACTGATAAATTCTACTGCATGGTTATAATATCTCTTTTACTTTTGACCTTGAAATAAGAAGACTACATGTGGCAAAATTTCAAACCCCACAACTTACTTTATGAAATGAAGTTACTTTAAACTTACTTTATCCGGGAACTTCCTTCCGAAATTGCTTGGGAATTCCGTAATCACTTAACCAGTGTAGAATTATTAAAAATTCTCATAATTCATATGCTCATCTTATGATTTTCTTATCTCAATTCACTTTCCAAAAATGTCATTAATTAATTTTCTTTTGAAAACCCTAATTCCAAGGATTTGTGGGCCTTTTCTTTCTGATTCAGGAAACCATTATTGCATTTAACCTGAAAACAATTTTATAAAATACTATAATTCTTGAAGTATTTTCCTCCACTTCAAAACTAAATATCTAAGCCTCTAAATATTTTAAATACTTATTTTTAGCTGAAAATACCTTTATCGGCCAAATATTAAATAATTATTAAAAATCCATTATGAGGTCTTTTCTATCTTTTGGACCTCCATTTTGCCTCAAATACTGCTTAGAGAATTATTTCCTTCATTCAAGTTTCCGGCGTCATTTTATGATATCAAGGCCAAAATTACCAAAATGCCCTTCAACTTTTCAAAATTACCATTTTACCCTTACTTTTTCAACATGACCATTTTGCCCTTACTTTTTCTACATTTTTGCAAAATGTACATTTTATCCTTCCTTTTTTACTTTCCTCTTCCTCCTATGCCCTTCCTTTCATTTCCTTTAACCTCTTGAACCCTTAATTAATCTGTAGCTACTTATTTAGCCTTTGTTTCTAGTTACAGATAACATACATATTACAAGTTCTGCTTTCATAACGTGGATATTACAACTCTAATACTTGTATTGAAGAATTAATTGTACTCCTTGAACTTGGATTCTGCATATTCTTCATATCTTCTATTTTTGTAAGTTTACTAGTCGATTCCTGAACTTGAGTAATTATATTATTAATAGAACTTGTTAGAGTCTAAATATTGGTATTCATCTGACTATACATCATATTGAGATTCATTTGAAAGATATTGATCTTTGCAATTATTTGTTATAGAATAGTGTAAATTCTTCAAACATCTTATTCATAAATTAAACCATATGCAATTACCCCCCTCCCACAAATTATTAAATATGTTTCTCATTACACCTAATCATCAAAGCCACCATATATACTTGAACATCACTAGAACTAGTAACAATTCTCTATAGTTAGGGTTGATTTGTACTATATACCTATCAGGTACTATGGATGAAATAGACAAATTACCCCAATCATTCCAAGAAGCAACAAAGCATTATTTTGGAATAGTAACCTAGTACAGAGTGTTCATTAGATGCTACTCAACAATCAAAGAAATTACTCCAAACAAATTTTATCCTCCAATAAATGTTGTAAGGTTTAGATCTACTAAAAAACCTATAGAATATGATGAAGAAGATATCAAGTCAAAAGAAGACTTCCAGTATAAGTTATCTACAATAAGAGCTCAAGAGATGAATAAAGTTAAAGGTTATTTTTGCTTCAGAAGTTTTGTCAAAGTATCATTGGGCACCCAGAAGTTTTTTTGAGTGCAATGTCACACTGTAAGTTTTAAATAGGCTCGATGTTGCCTCAAAAGTATTAAAATATAACAAGTTCTCCCTTACGGTTAGTTGACCATTAGTTTTGACTGTTAGCTTGATTAGGTCAACTAACGGCAACCTAATGATAAGATGACATTGAGCCTATTTAAAACTTCGAGGGCGACATTGCACCCAAAAAAAACTTTTGAGTGTCTAGACATACTTCGCGATAACTTTAGGGTCAAAATGACCATTAAACCAAGATGAATATTATATTCTAAGAATTAAACATAACAATAACAGCTCCAGATGAAACCCAATGGACATATTTTGCTGGGCCAACTAGATTAATTTTTACGATAGGAAAAAGTACAAAGAATAAGAGAATATTTGAACAACGGTACGAAAAAATAAAAGAAAATAAGATGGATAACTCAGAAAGGACAAAGAAAAGGATGTTAAGTATTATTAGTCTATGCAAATCATACCTACCACTTTGAAGAAAGAGAAAAAGTGCAAAAAGATAATGTAGATCATATTATAGATTTAAGCAAAATATGAAGATTTGCCGACACTACAGTAGCCTTGCTGACAAATAGAATGTCGACACTTTAGTGCCCTACTGACAAATAATATTTGTGCCAGAAAATATATGTATTGTTGAAATAGTTAAAAAAATTGGGAATGCCTAGTCTATATAAAGCATTATAAATCTATGAGTAGGGGCATTGAGCAATTTCTGAGTGCTCCAACATTATACTCTTTGTTTCCATAAGCAATAAAATTTCCATTTTCCAATAAATACTGTGTTAGTGATATAAGTCCACAAGAAGTTGAAGACAAATTAAGGTATGTCTATTAAATAAACTCTCTATAGGGATCAAGGGAGTAGTATTATCTAAGTCTAGAAAGTGATGATCCTATAAGAGGCTGATCTAATAAGTATGAATATTATGATAATCTTAGTTATGTCTCCAGTAGAAAAAGAAGGAAAGATGTGCTAAGATAAGCTAAAGGGGGGAAGGTTGAAGCTCCAAATGTGGGAGACTTTGTACATAGTATCTCTGTATGGAAGAGGACAGAGATCCTTCTATCACACGGATTATCTTCAATCAACCACAAAGATTTATATATATTTATACTTATTAGCATGTTCTCATCATATTATATCAGTGCCTAGTTGGACAAAAGATAATATGAAACTTGTTTTTTTTATGCCTGTGCCACCCAAAGCCATTAGAACTAAAAAAAGAAATAAGAATTTTGAAAAAAGAAAAAAAAATTGGAAGCCTGAAAATCTAGATATAGAAGTAAGAGGAAAACAAGAGAATTAATAAGAAATTTAAATGATGAATTAAAAGATTTATCGAAATGAATATAATAAAGATAATGGAACCCAAAATATATTAAATAGAAAATAATAAGTTACCAATAGATTCATATACACCATCATGTAATGAAGAAGATTTTAGGTTAGTGACTTTTATGGCGGGAGGAGAAGGAGATAGTACTTTTAATCAAGTAAATTGGACTAATATGTATTTAATGAAACATTAGGAAGTTATATAAACATAAATATAGAAGATTTATTAAAACTTTATGCAGTAAAAAAATAATAGAAAAATTACGAAAAGATCTCTCTACTCCTTTTGATGGTGGACCTAATCGATTTTCATTCGGAGGAATTGATATGTTCGGCCTTTTTGTGTTTCTTCATATTATCTTCAAAGGAGAAAAAGATTTTGGTGACAGAAAAGGAACATAATATAAATATTTTAAAAAGTTTTCTTGGTATCTGTGAAGGATGAGAACGTTGTTTTTCAATAATAAAAATAATAGTTAAGGGGTATGAAGGTAATTTTATCTAATTTTTAAATCCTTAATTTTGTCAAATAACTTGATTAATGATTTGTTAAATTCAGCAACCCATATTAGAATTTGAATAATTGAACTGTCTTTTATTAGGATTTTCCAGGGAGAAATGGATAATGAAGAGAATATTACTAAAGAAAGAATAAACTCTGAAACAATGGATGAAAATATAAAACAAACAAGATTAATTACAGAAAAAATACATAATGGACAAGAAATAGTTCATAAGAATTTATGGATCATATTTGAAGAAATACAAAATTAGAATTAAAAAGACAAAATGATAAAGAAAGTGAAAGTCAAATAGTACTAATTAAGCAAAAGAAAGAAATTGAACAAGAAATAAGTCAAAAAGAAAATATAGAAGATTTATTAAAAGTTTATACAATAGAAAAATAGTAGAAAAATTACCAAAATATATAAAGTTATTAATAGAAAAAGAACAACCTAGACATAGAATAAAAAGATTAATGGAAATTTATAAACCAGTAGAACGAAAAATTTATGAGATAAAAAATGAATTAAATAATATAAAAGGAAATATTTATCAAATATTGGGCAAAAAAAAAAGGAAATATTTATCAAATAATGAAAGCATTAGGAATAAAATCAAATATATAACCCATAAAAGATAATATCCAGATAAATATGGTAAGAATAAGAGAAATGGGTAATGAAGAAAATATTAATAAAGAAAGAATAAACTTTCATACAATGGATGAAAATATAAAACAAACAAGAGTAATTACGGAACAAATACATGAAGGACAAGAAATAGTAAATAAGAATTTATGAATTATATTTGAAGAAATACAAAAACTAGAATTTAAAAGACAAAAAGATAAATAAAGTGAAAGTCAAGTAGTACTAAAGCAAAATGAGTAAAAGAAGAATGTAAAAAAATTGAAGAAGAAACAAGTCAAAAAGAAAATAACAGGATAACTAAAATAACATGTTAAATAGGAAGAGAGACAGATGATTTATTTAAAATTTTACAACAGTTGATAAAATAAGAGAAATCATCAATAAATATGATGAAAACTATTGAAGAAATAGAGGAAATAGAAAGAATAATGGGACAAGAAGAAGAAGAAGAACATCGGGAAAGAATACAAAAAGAATTTAGTTATATAACAAACATACAAGCTCAAATAAATATGTAAATAGGAATTAATATACAACAATTTAATCCATCGAATAGAGAAAATCCAGAATATAGAAATAATACTATAGCTTGCTATAGTAGACATAACAATACAAATAAACAAGTAAATAGGACAGAAAGATAAACAGCAGCTGAAGATTAATCAAGAACATTAACTCATAAAGAACCTATAAGACAAGTAGAAAATAAAACAATATTTGGAGCAACTTTTAGATCACCTAATAATAAAAGATTTGTACCAACTCATATATAAAAATATGAGACTAAATCAATACCTAATTCAGGAATATGGTTGGATATAGATTGTCAATTAGATAATGAAAAAAATATTAGAAGAATGGACAAAAGCATAATTAATAGCATTAATTGAAGGAAATGTAGATACTCTGGTAGCTAGCATGTTAATAGAAGCCAGTTTTACAGGAAATATACATAACTGGTCAAAAAGTAAATCTCATTTATTTAGAGAAAGAGCAAAAAAAAAAAACCTTATTCAAATAGAAGAGAATTATATGCTTTATTAACAAGACAATATGAACAATTATTATGAAATGAATTTATTGGAAGAAGTGCATGAAATAAATAAATGAGAAAACTAAAAAGGTTAGAGCATTTCATGATAGACAAGACTTAATACCTTATATATATATATATATATATTTTGCCAACTTGACTTAATACCTTATATAGATACTATGGGAAGATAGGAATATTTCCCAAGAGAATATTTATCAAAAAAATGTGTTCAAGCATGGAGAAATATAAATATTATAAGATAAATAATATGATATTAAAATGTGGATAAATAGAATCATTAGTTGTGAAAATAAGAAAATAAAAAAAAGGAAAGGAAAATATAAATTTAAAAGATATTCAAAAAATAAAGTAAAGCAAAAATATCAAAATTATCATGGGAAAATGGTAAATGGATATGGAATAAAATACTGAAAAGATAATAAATCAGATTAAAAAATTATGTGAAAACTTACCTAAACTAACTATTCCAACTAATGATAATATAAAATGAATTATTTATACAGATGTATTAGATAATAATTGAGAGCAGCATTATATCATGAAAATAATGATAAAGAATAAATAATAACAAAATATGCTAGTGGAAAATTTAATGATAATAAGAGTAATTATCATTCAAATTGGAAAGAGTTTTTAGGTAAGTTACCTAAATATGCATTGTAAAGGCAGTAGAAAAATTTGAATGATTTATATTAAATACTAAATTTATTATAATAACAGCTAATACTCATGTAAAACATTGGTTAGATAAGGGGATTAGAGCTAATAAATTAATTAATAAAATGCTAATTGAATGGTAGAGTGATTTATCTTATTATAATTATGATATTGAAAATATTAAGAGAAAAAAATAATCAAATAACTGACTATTTGAGCAAATGGAGTCTAGTAAAGTGACCAATAATGATCGTTATCCCAAAGAATTATCAACTATGGAACAAATAATTACAAAAATCAATATCTTCGAGATGAATTTCATTTTGATGTATAGTCAAATGAATACCAATATTTAGACTATGACAAGCTTTATTAGTAATATAATTCCTTAAGTAGAGGAATTGACCAGTAAAGTTACAAAAATAAAAGAAGATATGAAGAATATCCAGAATCCAAGTCCAAGGATACAACTAATTCTTCAATACAAGTACCATATGTAATATTGGGACTAGTATCAGGGATAATCAAAACAAAGCTAGTAGATACTAGAATAATTCCTTTTACATAGATGGCAAGAGTCCTCCCTTGATGAACTATATGCAATAATTCCTAATTAAAAGATGGCAATAATTCCTAAACCATATGCAATAATTCCTTTTACATAGATGGCAATAATTCCTAAACCATATGCAATTATCCTCCCAAACTATTAATCATGTTTCCCATTATACCTTCAATAAAGCCATCATATATCCTAAAACTTCACTAGAACTAGTAAAAATCTTCTATAGTTACATATTGATTCATACTTGTTGGATTTTTGGGTCCAGATCCTCCCTTGATGAACCAAATCGGTTCATTTGAAAATTGAATAATTCCTAATTAAAAGATTAATTAATTGATCATATGAGGAAAATGTGGATCATTAATTCAGTCATAAGTCAACTGAATATCTGATGAAATCAGGAAATTCGAATTATTCTTGATATTAATGATTGATTAAGCGTTTAATTAATAAAAAAAGATCAAATAAAAGATGGATTGTTGACTCAGTTGTGAGTCAGATAAATATCTAAAAGGTATTTAAATGGTATAAATTAAATAACCCCTTTTGGTATCAGAGCCAGAAGGTGAAGTAGAGATGTGGTAAATACATCTGGATCTGTCTCTGAGTTATTAAGTCTCTTATTAATGGATTAGTAAAATCTATACAGTTATATTCGATAGCTCAATTTACGTTTATTTGATTTATTATACATGAGTTCATCTGTGGGGATGTGAGCCCTAAGTCCCTGATGAGGCAGGCATTTGTGCCCCATAGAAGTACTGAGGTACATTAGTGTATAATAAACCTAAAAAAAAAAAAAGAGTATATAATATAACTCACACAAATTTTACTAATATTTTAATAAGATAACTTAACTCTTAGAGACAGGAACATTTTTATTTATTATACCTTTATGGATCCAGATGGTTATGATATCAATTCTTAGGGGATTCTACTCATCAAATCCTTACGTCTCTTTCTTTCTGCATTTTTATTAATTTCCTTCTGCATCTTTATATTCAGCAATTTAATTCCTTCCTGTTTTATATTACTGTTATTTATTTCAAGTCCTTTAAATTTTTATTTATGTCTTCATTTCTGCGTTCCCTTTCTTTCAAACGCGGAGGTAGTAGCTCTTCCAGCTCTGCTTCTAGTTCAAATATGTTACAAAACGATGAGGAAATAATCTCTTCAACTAAAAAGATTTTTAAGGAAGAAATTTCTTTCCAAAACATTAATCAA
>QFDD01007783.1:0-10571 GCA_006871305.1 Vachellia collinsii | reverse complement strand
TACAGCTCCCCACAGCCCCTGTTGTCTATACTGAGCCCCATATAAAGTAATAGAGAAGTAAGACCAGCTAAAAGGAAAAAAGGATTCTCTTTACATTTTTTTCTTTGGTCGGTTTTATCAAACGTACCTGGTGACCTATTCATCATCTCCAGTATTTCCACCTTTCCTCTTGAAGTTTATTGTATGATCAACTCATCATTTTCTTTGGATTGATCAATCTGATTCCGTGGGAAATTTCTGTCGATTCAATAGTTGAGGTTAGTTTCAGCCCTTTTCCTTTTCTTTTATTCTGAATTCTGCAATTTCTTAGTTTTAGACTGGGCTTTTTTTGGAGCTTCTCATCATGGATCTTACATGAAACGCATTGCTCACTGGGTTGCTTCTGCTTGTTTAATTTGAACAGGTTTTCTGTGAAATCAAAAATACAGAGACCGAGAAAGCGAGGGAGATGGCATCAGCGATGGAAATTGGAGTGAAAATTAGAAAATTACTGATAATTTCAATCAGAGCATGTCACAGATCAGTTTGTAATCATCCTTTCCTTGTGGGTGTCTTGGGATTCTTGATTTTTCTGTACAGATCCTTTCCTTTTGTATTTTCCATTTTGGTTTCTGCTTCCCCTGTTTTGGTCTGCACTGCTGTTCTGCTTGGGACTCTCCTTAGTTTTGGGCAACCCAACACACCTGAAATTGAAAAGGAAGTGGAAGTTGCTCATGACATTTCTTCCTTTCAAACTGGGTTTTCAGAGGGTGCCACTGTCATTGCTGAGAAAGATGACAGCATTGTTGAAAACACACACACGGAAAGTAGAGGTGTTATAGAAGAGAGGAGCATTGAAGAAGCAAGCTTGGGAGAAGATAAATTTAGTAATATCGAGGAAAGTGGCAATTTAATTTCTTTCGCGCTATCAGTTGATGGAATCTCTCAAAATCTCCAGAATGAGAACCAAACAAGTGAGCAAGTGGATAGAGAATTCTGCAGTTTTGAGTTGGAAAATAAGAGGGAAGTTCACGAAGAGAAATCGAAGGCTGAAGGCGTTTCAATCGATGACGATGCTATTGAGAAACAATACGTCTTTGTTCAAAAAGTAAACGATGATATTCTTGATTATGAAAATGAAGAAACTGTTGCGGAGCTGCTTCAAACTTCGAAGGGAGATCAGTTGGACTTTTCACCCAATTCCTCTTGGAAACCGGTGAATAACAACGAAGAGGAGGACTCTTTGGAATCAGGGTCTGATCGGGCGGAGAGCTCCTCACCTGATGCTTCCATGGCAGATATAATGCCAATGCTCGAGGAACTCCACCCACTTTTAGACCTGGAAGCCTCGCAGACTGCACAACTGTCCCATGATGAATCTGCTGCTTCAGAGAAGTCTCAAAAGAGTGATGATGGCAGTGTTCACTCAGATGAAGATGCTGAGAACCGAGTCGAAGTGGAAGAAGATGGCGTTGATGATCATGACGATGAAGAGGAAGAAGGTGGCAAAGAGGATGAAAGTAAATCCGCTATTAAGTGGACAGAAGACGACCAAAAGAATCTCATGGATCTGGGGACTTCAGAGCTAGAGAGGAACCAGCGATTAGAGAATCTCATTGCAAGGAGAAGGGCACGGAAAATGATGGTTGAGAAAAATCTAATAGATTTAGAAAGTTCTGATCTTCCCTTCAATGTTGCTCCCATCACAACAACAAGGCGCAACCCCTTTGACCTGCTTGATGATTCCTATGCTGCCATGGGGTTACCACCCATTCCTGGTTCTGCTCCTTCTAATCTGCAGCCTAGACGAAACCCATTTGATATTCCTTATGATCCGAATGAAGAAAAACCTGATCTCAAGGGAGACAGCTTTGAACAGGAGTTCCTGACTTTAAACAAGAGAGATGCATTTTTCCGGAGGCATGAAAGTTTCAGCTTTAGGCCATCTGCATTAGGTGCAACCAAGCACGGGAAGCAAAATTTGAGCTGGAAACCTATCTTTGTGTCAGAGCAGCTGTCTTCAGAGGGAACGAGCTACCCCTCATTCCAGAGGCAGTTAAGTGAAGTAAGCGAAACGAATTTGAGTTCTGTTCAGGATACTGAATCAGTGAGTTCAAGTGATCAGGATGAGAGGAAGTTTGATGAACGAGAATTGTCTCAAGAAACAGAATTAATATCCAACGCAGATCATGCTTCTCAATGCGTTGAAATTGGAAGTCTATCATCTGAAGAAATTGATCCTGTGGAAGTGATACAAGTACATGAGAGCAATGCTCACCATGATGCAGTTGAAATAGTGTTGGGTGGGGCGGAAAATCTTTCAGAGATGGAACTTTATTCTGAAACGGGAGAGGTTGCAACACTTGAGGAATTAAATACAGGTGAAATCGAAAGTCATGTGGGAAGAGAAATTGGGGATAGCAACAGCATATCAAGCCAGTTTTCACTATCGGAAGGGACTGACAAACCTTATGAGACGAGAGTAATATCAGCAAGTTTACAGTCAGGAGAAAATAATCTACTGGACTCTAGAGTTTCAGCACAAGATTCTGTGGAGCTGGTGGACCTTCAGAATGTGAGTGCTGGGCCGGAAGACAACCAAAACAGGGAACCTCTTTATGATTCTAGCCCACTAACTGCTGGCAAGGTTGAATCATTTTCTTCTGTATCTTCTGATTCAGCAACCGAGTTTTATGAGATGGCTTGGCCACCAGCGCCAGCAGAAACAATTGCTGATGTGATGGATAAAGATGATCATGTTCAAGAAGCCAAAACTTTCTGTCACGAAGAAAATCATTCAGTAAGTTCCCAACAACATGTGGAAGTAAATGATGAATGGCGTTCTGGGGACTCTAAAGATATAAATCAGCACGATGCTAATGCTGATCTGGCTTCAGTTGCTGTGAGCTTTCTAGAATATAGTGAATCTTCAGCGCCTCTGCCTAAGGCTGTGCAGCCAGTTTCTGTGGATTCAAGTTTGTCTTCAGATGTTGGATCATTAAATGCAGAGACGAATGCAGACTTGGTTCATGAACAGGAGCAAGCTGACCTCTTACATGCTGAATCTGAGGTTCAAAAAGACACTTCCGATGATTCATCTTCTGGCTATCACATTGCTTCTGAGAAGTCTGAGAAGTCACATTCATCACATAATGAATCTGTGGAGGAAGGTTCAGTGCACTATGATGTGGAACCATCCAGATTGGATGATGGAAATACATCCGAGGGAGTCCAAAATGCAGATGAAAAGCTTGAGTTGGTAGAATCTTATTCCTTGTACGAGTGTTCAAGCAATTTATCTATGTCAGTACTGCAGGAATTGCAACCTTCGGTGGAATCTCAGCAAGTTTCATTAGTTCATCCCGATCTTTCTTCTGAAGAAACTAGACTTGTGGAAGATAATTCACTGAACAAGGAAGAGATATTTGAGGTTGAACGACATAAAGATGAGAAGCTGGATTTGACGGCTTCTCATTCTCAGCATATGTCTTCAAGTGATTCATCCGTGCCTGTACCACATGAGTTGCAGCCTTCGCTGGTGGCCGAGCAGGCTTCATTTGTTCATCCAATTATGCCTTCTGAAGAAAATGAACATGCAGAGGAAACTTCCCTGAAAAGGGAAGACATGGTTGAGGTTGAGCAGGATAAATTATTCTCTTTAGATTCTTTTGAACAGGTTAACATTGATCTTCATCAAGATTTGGATAAGGTGGTGTCTTCTGGTTTGGATGGTCAATATGTGCAATGTGAAGTAAAATCCCCCTCTATCTTGGACAATGACCTGCCAAGTGTATATAATTCACTAGTTGCACCATCTTTTAATAGTCACGATGAAAGTCAGGTTAGTCACTTGATAGTTATGCCTTACACATCTCTGAATAACTTGTAATCATTGAACTTGTTTTGCATTGATTCTTCATTGTAGTTCCATGGGTAATAATCACCTTAAAAACTTAGTTGTACATGATTATTATGTATCATTGTTAATGGGATACACAAGCTACCTACTTCATATTGGTTGCATATCATGTAGCATCTCTCTTGTATAGCTTGTTACTGATGAGGGATGACCCATAATTTGTAAACCTTCCTCTTGCATCGAGCTGGAGAGGAGTTGTTCATTATATGCAAATTTTGATGGATTTTGCAGATAGATGACAAACAAATAAGATGTTTAGTGCTATGCAGATCAAATGTTAGTTTTATGGCATTGCTAGAGGAAGGATCTCTATTCGCTTATTGCCAGAAATAGTTTAAAATCATGTTCATTGATGATTTCTTCGTTAACATGCCTGATGTGCACAAAACCTTGATCCTTCCATTTCTATCCTTTTTATTCAATTTCCCCAGCTTTTCTGGCATTTAAAATAACTGAGAAAACTAATCATAAATTCTTTGAATTTATGCAGAAATCTTGTACTGTTCAAGTTGAACCTACAGAGACCAGAGACCAAGTTCTGCCACAGATCTCTTCTGTTGCTCCTTATTCATCTGACACTCTAGGATTCAAATCGCCAACTGACCAAGTGGATTCAGAAGTTGATAGGCCCGGGAAAGTTGCCAATGAGATGCAAGAAATATTGAATTCCTCAGCTGAAGGCTACAGGTCTCTGGTTACTGACGAGAATATCAAAGAATCAGATGAATTTAAGGACATTGACGAAGGATTGTTGTCTGAATTGGACACTGTTGGGGATTTTGGCATCAGTGATGCTAGTGTATCACTTCATCATGACCTATTGCCTGAGGAGACTACTGTTAGGGATGCTCAAATTGGTTCATTTCCTAAAGAAACAGCAAAGTATGATCAGGAGATACCATTTCTTGAAGCAAGATCACTTGAAGATATTGACTTGGCTTTCAGGCAACTTAAAGAAGGATTGGATGTTGAGAAGGTCATCCAACCAAGTTCAGTTAACGATCTGCCTACTGGGGATGGTGTGGAATCACTTAATCCTGATCTATTGCCAGAGGAGAATGCTGTTGGGGATGCTCAAGTAAGTTCATTGCCCAAAGTTACAACTGAGTCTGGCCAAAAAATCCCATTTCTTGAAGCAAGATCACTTGAAGATATTGACTTGACTTTCAAGCAACTTAAAGAAGGAGCGGATGTTGAGGAGGTCATATTACCAAGTTCAGTTAAGGATCAGATTTCTGGTGATGCTGCTGTATCACTTCATTCTGATCTGTTGTCGGTGGAGACTACTGTTAGGGACGCTCAAGTATGTTCATTGCCCAAAGAAACAGCAGAGTTTGGTCAAGAGATCCCACTTGTTGAGGCAACATCGCTTGAAGATATCGACTCAACTTTCAAGCAACTTAAAGAAGGAGCGGATGTTAAGAAGGTCACGCTATCAAGTGTGGAAGATCAGCTTTCCAGTGACAAACCTGAAAAACATGTTGTTACCAATTCAAACTTTCAAGTTGTTGAAGCTAGATCTCACAATGATGCTGATATCAGTTTAGAAAAGGTCTCAGAAGGTACTCAAGAAGAGCTGACAAAGGTTTTAAATATGAAGGATGCACTAGCGGATATAGAAGTGGAAGAAGTTGGCTCAGCCAAGATGATTGAGTCCTGTGATGTAGGATCTGGTGCTGATGAACTGAGCAAAACTTCTTTGGTTGAAACAGAACATGCTCCAACAAGCAGCTCCAACACTCACCATAGGAGATCCAGTTCCAGTTCCAGTTCCAGCTCAAGTGATTCTGATTGAAAATGAAATTACACTGTGAGCAGGAAGAAATAGCTGCAGATTTCTTACTTTACAGCCTTTTTTTCCTCCACTGCAGCGATGAGATCTTGGGGTTCTGGCCTCGTTATCACCATCCTATGTCTAATGGTAGTCACATTTCTCAATTTTTTTTTTTTGAAGGATTGGTTTCTTCAAGAATGAGTTTTGGTTTGATTTCTTGAAGTGTGGGGTTTCTTTTTGTTCAGTTTTCCCCGTTGAGTGTGAGCAGTCTTACTGAGGCATATAGACTGAGACCTTGTTTCCAGCAGTTGCAATGTGTAAAAAAAATGCTGTACATCATACGTTGATTTGTAGAAATGGTGTTTGCTTTTTGTTTCTCTTCATATAACAGATAGTTGTTTTCTGGTCTTTGTTCCTTTTTCCAATCCTTTTTATCATAACTTAATAGCAATGCCCTGCCGAGCCCAAAGATGAATACTCTGGTATATCCTTGCCATGAATCAATGCAGTAGAAGATGAAGAACGATGATAACTGTGAGGAAGTGTGCTTTCATTTTAATTATTCTTATCTGCCACCTCCATGTTATTAGGGAGATGTATTTATTTAAATATTATTAAATTTTCAAATAAGAGTTTAGAGATATGTATTCTCTATTATCAATATTAAAGCAGTGGCTAGGGCTAACTTAAAATCGAGGACCTGTTATACAATTTTATGATTTATGGTGTCAGTGTTAAATATATATATATGTGATCAACATTAAGAACTAAGAAGTATTGTCAAATCTTAACAAACAATAAAATCGTGTGATTAAGAAATAATTACTTAATATAATGATCTTTTCTAGGACTTTATAATTTCAGTTGATTTCAATATAATCTTTTCTTTGTTGCCAAAAAAAAATTACTTAATAACATAATATTCACTAAAAATGCTATAAAAACATATTTGTTAAAATCACATATAAGTTGTTTTAATATTAATATTTCATTTAATTATGATTCAATTGAATATAAGGAATTCAATTTCATTTAAATACGATTAACATTTAAGATTTACATGCGAAGAGAGAAAAAAAATTAGTTACTCCTAATTAAGTGGGATGCTAGATAGTGATATGAAAATATTGTGACAAACCAACAAACATTTGGATTGGTAATGACATCAAACCAACAAACATAATATTCACTAAAAATGCTATGAAAAAGAGAAAAGGTTGTGTGAAAACAGATATATAATAATTTATTAAAAAACATTTGTATTAAATATATAATCAAGATATATAAATTTTAAAATAAATTAAAAAGTGAAAACCTTTGATTAAAAAAATAAATGAAATAAAACCCGATGACCATGTCTTCTTAAAAGGGAATAAAAATAAATTCTTCCTGAACCAGGATAAATAAAAAAAAAAAGGATATTTATTGTTTGTGAAAAGAAGTAAACAATGGGATCGCGATACAGGAGACGAGCCACAGCAAAATATTCGAACTTGGGTTTGGCGTCGAAGCTGAGGCGATAGAGGAAGCAGCATCAGCATCAGCAGCAGCAGCAGAAGAAGAATAAAGCACTAAGAAATATTGTAGACCAGCAGAGAATCGTCCGAAGCAAAGATTTGATTTTGACCTAGCTTCTTTTTTCTGCTGCTTCCCTAGTAAGTATCCTGGATCTACCTCTACACCCATTTTCATTTCGCTGGGGCGGCTTGTTGATCATGCGCGTTAGGTTTGTCCTATGAAGTGAATGGAATTTGATTTAGGTCAGCCTTTAATGAAATTTGTGTTAGGCTTCTCTTCGGAGCATTTGTCCCTGTAAAACACTCTGCGCCACCTCCAAGCTTATTTCTTGACGGAATTTTGTATTTCGGCGTATTAGTTTGTTTCTCTTCTTCAGAATGCGGATTGTTCACATGTTACACTATGTCATAAAGAAGGCAGGAGAGAATATGCACATACGCACACTTTTTCCTCTATTTTTGAGGAATTTGAGGTAGGAACATGATGTATTTGGTTGGAAAGTTCAAACTGCACAAGCACGGGATGGAATTCAGTGTAACCTTGCTCTGTCATCTTTTTTTTATTTCTGGTTTGTGATTCGCTTGGCTTTTGTAAGTGTTTATCTGCGTCTCTCTTTACCTTTACCTCCTCAAGTTCCTTGCCTTACGCATTCCTGCTGTATAAGGTATTACTATCCAGCCCTCTTTCCGATAAACTTATCATTCGCATAATATGGTGAAGCTAGCTATTAAGTGAGGGAGAAAACAAGAATGATCGAATGCCTGGTGCAACGGTGATTCTATCTTTTATTTTTTGGGAACATCCAATGAAATCCTTAACCTTTTTTCCCACTCGTCGTGTGCAACGAATTTATATAGCTTACTTGCAATCAGTTTGTTATTACGTTGACCTTCTGAATACTTTATGATTTGGTATTGTTTCCATTGAATATAAATGTATGTTACGCTATGCTGGGCATAAACTCCAGTGGCAGCTCCAAAGGTGACATTTACAAGGCTACTCAATGGTGCTTAATTAGTATCCTATTTTTGTACATATAATTGCTCTTATTTAGTAGAGTAGCAAAATAGTGGAAGCTGAATATTTCTTTTTTGTGATGGATGTCTTGATTTGTTCATTCTCTTTAACTTGATTCTAAGCCTCTCTTGTTATTTTAACTGATGCTCATTATTATTTTACCTATAATTTGTAGGAATAACCTCAGGATATGCGAGTTTGTCAGACAGCAGCATGAGCAACGATACATTTGATGTACAGATATTAACGGAGAAGTTGTTGAAACTCAACAATTCGCAACAAAGCATTGAATGTATCCAAAATTCCGTTCTGATCCTTCTTCTTGTTAATTCCTCCTCTTCATTGTCTATGTGCCTCGGCTTATGGATGAATTATGGCTATGAAACCTTTCATCGCACATGCTCTTAGTTCACGTTCATTGCATGGTATTTTTTTTAATTAGATCATTACGTGGTATTAATTGACATGAGAGCCACACTGGTTTATTGGGATATATAAAATATCTTCTAAAAGAAACGCAACCTATACTTTTCATGCTGTAATTTCAATTCTCTTGATTTTGCAAATGGGTTTTCATGATTCATGTTTTGCAAATCCTCATTTAATTTTAAAGCTAAGTTAATGAAAATAGACTGGTTTGTAAAATTCTGGTCCCCTCCCCAAAATATTTTGTCTTTAGAGCGATAATAGATTATCTGTTTCTAGTTATTTTTATTTTCATGCTTTTTCAGGTTTTACTTGGACTCCAATATTTATAAATTATCTTGGTCAAAAAGCACTACCCAGTCCCTGTATTTCAAGTCTTTATTACAAGCTTTGCTTGAATTATTAACGTGATATCTATTGTTATGCTTCAGATGAGTGGAAACATTTTTTTTCCATGTTCGAGATATTTTTATATATTAATTTTTTCACCTGCATGTTTCCACCCTTTTCTATCAAGTCACCATAAAACTAGGTGCATCTCATGCTGTTGTTATTCTGATACTTTTAGGGAAAATGCTGTGAGCATGCGTTACTTTAATGACTCTTATTCAGCCACTTTAGTCTTCCTGATAATGTAGTCCAAGCAACTGGTAAAAATTTTGCATACTCTAAGGAAGTTCTGTAGCTGAATAAATTTCTAGAAGAAATATTACTACGACTTTGACATGTTTTCTAGTAGCTGGGATTTTATTTTCCTTGATCTTGTTTTGTTCACATTTTTTCCGTTAACTATCCAATCAGCCTTGTCCCGTTGGTGCATCTCTCACCGGAAGAAAGCAAAGGACATTGTTGAAACATGGGATAAACTATTTAACTCTTCCCAGAAAGAGCAGCGTGTCTCTTTTCTATACTTAGCTAATGATATCTTGCAAAATAGCAGGCGGAAGGGTAGTGAGTTTGTCAATGAATTCTGGAAAGTTCTTCCAGCTGCTCTCAGGCATGTTTATGAACATGGCGATGAATATGGAAAGAAAGCAGTCACCAGACTTGTAAGTCCTATTCTCTCTTGTCAGAAAATGTGATTGTAGTAGCATGAAGTCACACCCTGCAAGTGGCAGCCGCCGATTAGTTAAGATTTTGCATGGGTCACCAGGTTGGGTACATTTTGATTGATGGTTGTGGCACATATTTGCTGTATCACCAGCATCTTTTTGTGGTCCTACCACAGAAAACTAATGCATTAGAGAGTCCAATTTTATGTCTATTTATCTTTATTTTTTTTGTTCATTACTTTTCTTTTTCTCACTTTTGGCTTGAGTATTCCTTTTCTTACATGATCATTTCATTACTTTTTTTCCTGGAATGGGGGCTGTTGGTGGTAATTGTTTTTTTTTTATTTTGTTGGTTTGATTAGGTTGACATATGGGAAGAAAGGAAGGTTTTTGGTTCAAGAGGTCAGGGTCTGAAAGATGAAATGATGGGTAAGACTCCACCCCCATCTTCTGCAAGCAATGGAAAGAGTAATCCTATCAAGATAGTGAAGAGGGATGCCCATTCTGTGAGAATAGTAAGCAAGAAAAAAACATTTGTTTAATCTTTGATACACTTCTGTGATGGTTTAGTTTTATTAAGTGTCTGATAAGGTGTGCTATTTATCTGATCATCTTCGTTGTAGAAACTGGCTGTTGGGGGCCATCCGGAAAAAATATTGACAGCATTTCAATCTGTTCTTGATGAACATCTTGGTGAGGAGGCTGCTTTAAGTAAGTGTTATGCTGCTGTAAGGGATGTGGGCAAACTTGTAGAAGATGTTGAAAATACATTCGCTCAAGGTAAGAGAGCTGCAAGTGAAAATTTCTTTCCCTTTTCTCTATGTTAAAGCAATGGATGCTGGGCATAAAACAACAAGGATGATAAATCATGCAATTCACTGGTACC
>QFDD01007781.1:0-10515 GCA_006871305.1 Vachellia collinsii | reverse complement strand
CGGCCAATGACATTCTTTTTTCTACATATCATTATTCTTCTCCAATTTTACTTGATCCGAATAAAATGTTGCAATGTTCATATTAGAGTATAAACAAACAATGGACTTTGATATATATATATATATCTCATTTTTAATCACAAGCGAGGTCAAAGGCAGTGATGGTGTAGCATGTAGGTTGTAGAAAGTCGTCTGAATTTGGGAAAGAACTGCACTTTCCAGTATGTTCTGAGAAAAGCATATTTAGTTGTAGATTGGGTAATTAAAACTTCTTTGCGGAGTTATGGCCAGCAGACTGGATATATAAACCGCCGCCTCAATTACTGCACATTTTGGAGGATATGGTTGGATCTGTTGATGCTGGTTGATGTTTTGCTGTAGGTCTGTTAGCTCTTAGTATTGCTGCTGTTAATTCCTTTATCTGTATCTAAACCTTTAATCATTATAATAGTATTCTTTCTTTTTGGGTGAAAAAAAAAAATAAAGAATAAAAGTCGTCTGAATTAAAAGACGTACCTTCCCCTACCAGAATAGGTGGGGCAAAGACCAAAATTTATGGCCTAAACCAAAAATTTAAGATTGTAAACTTTTATTTTAATTTACGTAAAAATATTTTTTTAATGTGTTTTTTGCGAAACAAGCACTTAGACGCTATGAGCGTCTCACGTTTATCAAAATCCACCTGCTACTTTGTGACTTTGTATAGTTAAGAGGATAGCTGTGCTTAGGGGATTAAAAAAAACATACATGTTACTGTGAAATTATCTGCTATACTGTATTCAGGTCACACCAGTCTATGTGAGTGCAATCTTTCTAAAAAGCGATTTATATCGGAATAATGAATTGAAGTGAAATAGTAGTTAGAGGGTATAGTAATTCGAGGAATAGGATGACACATTAATTGGAAACGAGGCCCAAGGTATGATTGGGGCTTTGGGCTGGCAATAGGGAAGAGGTTCATGTAATTTGTTCTTTGCTGCACTCCGTCACAAACATGAATAGTTAAGTGCAGATGAACTTAATACTCAAGAAATAACAAAAAGGCACACCGGCACAGAGCTTCCTAAGTCGAGCCTGAAAATAGACCAAAAAAGCAAAAAGTTAGCCCCTCCTAACATTACGTGTCTGTGACCCAACCCGATCCTTATCCTCCCGAGAAGCATGTTCGCTTTTTTTTTCCATGAATCACCTCATGCCTGCTTGCAAGTGAACAGAGCATGACGTCTGGCTAGGTAAATGATGGCTTCGCATCAAAAATTTGATTCAAGGTTAACGGCATTTTGGTCCAAGAAATAAGAGTTACAAGTAAATGAGGAGTGGAAGTGGAACACTATATCTCTACGCTCATCTAAGTAACAACAATTTAACCATCATAATGCCAGTTTCCAATGCCATTCAATGTAACCAATACCAGTATGAAATATAAAATCTCTCATTATGACCTACATCAAATATCTACAATAATTAAAAAAATAAATCTGTTTGAAATTCTAGATATCTGACATCCGTCTCCCATAAATTGGAAGTCCAGAAATGCCCCGCCTCTCAAAGATGTCTTTATCCAGAACGAGTGTCCAAGGGCAATCTGTACAATATATGTGGGTGAACATTTTTATGGAAGAAATAAATTTTCATACAAAGTAAAGATAAACAGTTAAATACCTATGGCCTAGAAACTCTGACGGGTTGCGCCACTCCATCAGCCATGTTCATCAGGCGTCAGAATGTTCATTTAATTTGGGCCATGCATGCTCACTGGGTTTGTCGTATAGGCGACATGTCGCAGTCCCACTCAGTGCCATCCCAAAGCCTGCGCACCGCCAATTTCGTAAAGGACCTCAAAACTCCTCGGTCCTCCATGCAAGCTTCTACCTTTCCGGCTCCTTTACCCTTGAACAAGCAACATCAAGAATTCAGGCACAGAGCAGGCTGCCACAGATTTGTAGCTCGGCCAGCCAGCTTCACTCGGAGTATCCAGTCACGTCACATGCTTTGCCCGTTTTCCTTGAATGCGATCGGCTCGGTCCTCCTCCCTTTCTCTTCATTATGCCCACATCCATCGCAGTTCATTGTCCCAGTATCTAAAATAACTCGAGACTATCCAGCACCCTGGCAATAACTGTATTACTGAAATACATGAGCTTCATACCAACCTGTCTCCGCCCCAAAATATTTGCTTTTGTAGAGGAGAGCTATTTACAGGAAGTCAACACATTCCTATTCCTGACAACAGATATAGTTCAAAATTCCATCATTATACCATGCCACCCTATGAAACGGTTCCATGCCCTCCAGCAGCTCCCTCATCTACACTTCTTTGCAGCAACTCCTCATATGCTCTCACAGACTTCTCTGTAAATTTCTCCATGGCCTCAAAAATGCGCTGCAAGCTGGCCTGCAGGCTACTGCTTTTATCACTCTGATATATAATATTTTCGGAAACAGAGAGACCCTTGCCTTCGCCTGATGCCAGAACCATTTGCCGCTCTAATGCCTGAATTTGCTTCTGCATCCTCTGGTCGTCTTTATCTAGATGTCTGACTTTTCTCTCAAGATCCTTGTTAACCATAAACTGCTGGTGCATTTCTAGCTTATCTTGTTCCCATATCTGAAGCACGCTCATGGTAAAAACGTGCATTGAATCAACAACTTCTTTTTCAGATATTCTCTCTAATGCTTGGGACCACTGATTACAGATTACAAATATAGGAGGAGCACCGATTCTACTGGGGGAGAAGGGGACTATGCCATCAGGTGTTTCTTCGGGCTCATATAGGAGACACTTTAGAAGCCAATTATTCAATGCTCTCACATAACCTTTCTGGGCACTAACCCAGCTAGAAAATTGGAAAGTCCAATTGATGAGCTCTTGTTCAAGGTCCTTTGTGGCTAAAAGATGACCATCACCGCTCTTCTTTCTGGATCCAATGGAACCCAGAATTCTGGCTTCTCTAATTGCTTCACACTGATTACGGTGGCATTCAAGCATGGATTTCCACATCCTTGTCAACCTGATTAAGAGTGTAAATATATTTCATTAACAAACAGTGATATGTACCTATAAAAAAAATCAGAAACTTGATGACTACACTACAACATAAGCATGCATCGACTTATTTATATCAAGAAAAATAGCTGCCCCTTCAGTTGGGAAAATATCCACCGAATAATACCTACAAGTCTCAAGTAATATTCGATAATACCTCTTTCTCCCTAAACCCATCAAATCATTCTGGAATCATCAGAACATTTTAATATCCAAAATTTTCTCGCCAAGCTCAAGATTCTGTCTTATTTTCCTGCAATTAGCATGCCTCAAGATCCACCATTGAGAGGTTTAGAGGGGGGAAATGAAGTTTCATGTTGGTCATTGGGAAAACCCATTTCTGAACAAATTTTCTTCAGGTTCAAGCATTTCCTTGCAAAGGATAACTTCGTTTGTCCAACAGCTCCAAGCACAAACATACAAAGAAATTCAGGCATGCAAACACATTAGGTAGAAGAGAAAATAACGTGGGGTTGTGGATCTTCATCAGAGCTAGTAACAAGTCTAGTGAAAATTTATGAGAAATGATATTGAACAATCACAGACTTGCTTCCACCAGAGATCAGTTAATGGCTGCAGAAGATTTAACTTCTCCGAGAGCTCCTTTTCTCATTACTATAAAAAAATCTTGGCAAATAGGGGAATAAAAAAACTTTGATCTATAACAAAAACTGAGGGCAGATAATTCTAATGGAACAGCGAGGAACCTCACTAATTCATAGCTCACTGTGCACCAGAACTTTTCAAGGAGTCAAGCACATGGTTGTGCTTCAGGAATCACATCCAAATGGATAAAGGTGTGACCAGTCTACCTCAGTAATGGGCAAGACCATTATGCATAACCAGCTCATTATAAAGACAGAAAATAGATCAGAGCTGATATACATTTACAACTTATGTGTCTTGGACGTAACAAGCCAACACAAAAATTATGTGACTTCGTTTAATAACTTCATTAACACTCATGGCAAAAGTTCAATGCCTAGAATGCGGCAATAATGTTAGGAGTTATATATCTGGCCAAATGTTAACCATGCATTGCGGCAATCAAGTGGGCTCTATTAACATCAAGAAAAGGAAAAGGATTAAAAAATTCTGACAACCGACATCAGTTAAAATGATGAGAAATTACTCCCTACACATATTAAACCAGGTCAAATTTCTAGACAATTGGTTGTAACTCAACCCAGTAAAATTTTGAGACCATTAAAATACACCAGATAGCCGATCAACAACAGAGACAATAATGAGCCATATAAACAACCGGATAAGATCATAACTTCACATACCCATGGATTAATTCATTCAGCTGTGGCCACAGCTCTTCATCCCGGATCTTGTTTATTGTCATAGAAACCTTATCAACAACCTGAATTGCCATTCTTATTTTGTTGGACAGACTCCTTACTAATGTTTGAGTCAAGTCAACTTTGTGAAAATCAGCACCCCTTTCATCCATACGCTTCAGCTTTCGACACTTCTTATCGTGCATGACCCGCATCTTTTCCTCAGCCTGCAAACACATAAGCATTAAAAAATCCCTTTAGAAAATACATGTACTGATTAACAAGAGTACATTTCAATATATTGCTCCAAGAAGTGGTCATAAGAAATCAGATGAAAACACAGGTACAAAACACATTAAACTGCACCACAGAAATAAATAGTAATCTGATAAGGGGGGCTGAATGGAAATTAAATCTGATTGGTAAATTTAAGGTCAATATCCATCAGAAACAACACAAAAATACTGACACAAAGACCATCTAAAGAAAATTATGGACTTAAAGACGTAAAAGAGACGTTCTTCTAAATGTCTTCATTTGCATGTAACAAAAGGGGGATACACGATTACAGAACAAATCCATCACGCCCAAGTTTGGTGTTCAGAGCAACAAACTTATTCATAAATATTGCATATGAAACAGCACTCAAAATTGGTATCCCTTCCTTGGCCCCTGAACATACTAATATAAAGATACATATTTCCAGCTTAGGTACAAACCTAAAGACAATTATGCGAAAACAAGTAGAACCAACAAGTCATACAAAGTTAACGAAACATTTGTAAATTAAACAAAGACAACGACAAGAATAAACTACCAAATACCTTAACTTCATTGTAGAGCTTCTTCTCCCAAAGATAAAGCTTCTGCAATGTAGAAGAAAGATTGCGTGATCGCAACATTATATCATCGTCAAAATCCAAGTTACTAGGACCGGCCTTGTCAATGGCGGATGTAGATTCAGCACTTCTAGAAGTAGAAGGTTGCGAAGCCACCATGGACAATGAGGGAGCAACTGCATGCAACATCTTGGAAGAAGCTGCTTTATCAAGTTCGGTTGCACGCACAATCCAGAGGCAGGAACAGGAGTTTCAAGTCATCAATAAAATTAAAATAAATTCCAAGTCATAAACTTGAACATGTCAGTCCAAGAAAAAAAAACTCGAACATAAGATCCATGGACCTATGATGTAGGCACAAATCTAGGCATAACAGCTCACAGAATTTATACACGGATCAAAACACGACAATAATTAAGGATACGCGAAACAGAGAAATTGAAAATAAGCGAGACTTGGTGGACCTGCGGAAGAGAATCAAACTTACTAACCTTGATAAGCGCCATACTTTTTATTATAAGGAAGCTTTCCAGCCTCAAGCATCCTTGCAATCTCGGTGCCCGACTCAGATGCCCTATGGAACTGAACCTCAATCTCTCTGGCAACTTCAAAAGCATCCCGCGTACCACTTCGGCCTCTGAATGCAGCACCTCTACCTCGCTCCTTAGACCTGTCGTCGTTATCAACGACTTTCTTATCTACCACATGCACCTCATATTCCACCCCATCATTCTCCATCGAAACACTCGGCCTTTTCTGGTAGAGTGAAGCCTCTGTCCTGTCAACTTCGTTGTTTTCTGAGGGCTTCGAATGATTTCCAGCACCACCATCTACAAGCTTTTGATCCCCGTGCACCTCTTTAACGACTTCGTGTTGGTAATCCTCGTCTTCCAAATCAGGAATCCCCTCTTCCTCTCTCACTTCCTTTGAGTCCCGACTTGGGGTGTACTGATTATAGTATCTATCATCGTTATCAAAAAAGTTGAGATAATCCCAAGTTGAAGCCCTTGGCGGTGATGGCGGAGGCGGAGGCGGTGGCTTGGATGTGGAAGCAGCCGGCTGCGACGAGGAAGACCCATAACCAGCAGGGGAAGCAAAATACCCATTTCCCCCACTGCCATAAGGCGGATATCCATCGTACGGATAAGAATTAGGATGCACACCGGGGTACGGATAAGGGTAAAAGGAAGAGGAGGAAGATTCGCCCATATAAACAGTCTCCGGGCTGACAGGCTTCTGCTCAAACACCACGGAAGGCGTGGCTTTATTCTTCATGAAATTCATATGCATATAACCTCCACCTGGAAAGGAAGCAAGACCCGGGTGATCTGAATGGCGGATGTAATTGACAGGGTGGTGATCAGGATGGGCGTGCAAGGGAGATGAATGACCAGAATGGTGAAGGGAACCCAATTCATGGTCGTCTTCGTCTTCCTCAGAATCGGACTGGAACTGGAGGTGAGATCCAGAATTGGAATGGGAATGGTGAGGGGGCGAAGGAGAAGAAGTATCCACGTGCTTAGCAGCGGCTGTGACCACAGAATCGACCTTCTTGGAAGGAGGAAGATTTAGCTCGGGAGAAGAGGGGGGAGAAGAAGACGTGAAGTCCACTTGAATAAAACGATGCAGGGAACCGCCAATAGATTGAAGGGAATTGATATAGGCGATGTGGGCGGCAGAAAGAGCATAGCGCTGGTGAATAGCTTCGTCGAGGAAGGAACAGCGGTGGCGGCAGAGAGCGACGGCAGGGAGATCGTCGAGCTTGGAGCTGGCGCAGCCCATGAGTAAGAAACAGAAAAACAAAAAGAAAAAGACGAGGGAAAGAATTAGAAAAAGAGGGGTATGGGAAGAAGAGGAAGGAAAACAGGAAGCATGGCGGGGATGGTGATGGGAAGCAGGAATTAGACTAGTGAGTTAGGGTTACTTAGGCAAAAAAAGATAAGAGAGGAGGTGGGGGGTGTAAAGGAAAGGGAATCTTTTGCCAGCGCGGAGTTCGTCGTCGGCTTGTAGCAGGAGGGAGAGGGAAGGCAGTGTGAGTGGGTGGGGGGAGAGAGAGAGAGAGAGAGAGCGCGTCGGTGTAAATGCTTTTTTGATTGAGGCCACTGCTGTTAATGGCCATCAATGTCTGTGACTCAGTGACTGGGCGCGTTAAATTTCTAGTCTCTCATTACTCAGGATTCATTCCCTTTCCACTTTATAATAACTGATTTTCTTGCTCCCGGCCCGTTCCCCCCAGAATGCTCGCTCCCTCTTCCTTGCTTCCAAATCCAAATAAC
This sequence comes from Vachellia collinsii, assembly GCA_006871305.1. NCBI lineage: Eukaryota > Viridiplantae > Streptophyta > Magnoliopsida > Fabales > Fabaceae > Vachellia > Vachellia collinsii. The sequence goes on along the minus strand of QFDD01007781.1, from coordinate 3,068 downwards.
TATTCCAGAAGCATGTTCATCATTTTCATATCACTTTCTCGTCCTAAATTGGCGTAAACAGATTGTTGTCCTCCCTTCCCAAATATCCATGCATTCAGCAAGTGTTCACCTTACCCGTGAAATATATTAGAATAAGTAATTTTTTGTTCAAACGTGATTTCCAACTAACTGATAACCTCTCAATACATATTATATCAAAGAAAAACTGTCTTAATACATAAAAATACATGACTAATTAAAGGACGAATATTTCACCCAGTATACCTGTAACGGAAACAATTTAATTAAATTTTATTAGATTTCTTACTATTTAATAATGTTCATAGTATGTAGATGTAGTATTAATTAAAACACATAATTTACAGATTGAGAGGTGTATGCGGGGCTATATACGGAGAAAATGGGAAGGGATCAGAAAATTATGTACACCCCCCCGCGTCCGCGTTGCTCCACCGCAGGCATGATTGATGCTTTGAGATATTTGCTAGGTGTAATGTTTAACCTGTGCCGTACCCACGATGGAGTTAATTATTTGTTACTGCACGTACGACGTACATGAATATATCATGTTCTTCAAAATAAAAAATATTCACATGAGATAAAATAAATATATATATATATATATGGATCTGTATTACTGCCAGTGCATAAAGAAATATTGAAAGAAGGTGGTGCCGTGAGTTTCAAATAATTTAATTTAGTGTGAAATTGCATTCTTCGATTTTGAACGGAATCGCAGCGGGAATTGGTGCGGCAGTCTCTCCGGTGAAAGCATAAATTGTTGATATCAATGGTACGTGTCAACATGAATGGATCCACATAATGAGTGGCAAGAGGTTGGATGCTGATGATGGGAATGATACATGCTGTGATTATATACACACAAGAGCCCTTGTTCTTGCTGTTACGTTGTTGTTTGAGTTTGACTAGTCCACGCCGCCGCCGCTGACTTCAATTCCTCTCCTGAGTCCCCCAATGACATAATTCTCTGTCTGTTCAACATGTGTGTGTGGGAATGTATATTTATTGGAGGCTTCTCACCATGTGTGTTCGATCGCTGCTGCAACACATCATCCCATGGCTGGAGCTTCTAATCTTATCAAGCGATGAAAGCAGGGACTCTCAAATGCAGACGCAACATAGTACACTACTTTTGGGCAGCCTGGAATATTCAAGCTGGGGGCACGTGGGGCCATAACTCATTTCCCACCACATTTGGGATCCCCAACGTTTCTTACTCACCCATACCATTCCCACCCCCTACTTGACCATTGCGCCATCATCTCGCCTTTGTTCTTTCCCTCCCCTTTAATTCCCTCCCTATCTCCCCCCACCATTATTATATTAGCCCTACTTCCTCTCCTCACTTCTTTCACATCAACATCCATGACTCCATTTCAACATCCAAATGATTCCCAATATTTACGCATATATAACCTTCCCATCTGTCTCTCACTTCATTACATGCACATGTAGATTCCAGGGATTGATTGTCCGGCCATTCACTCTGTAATTCAGTACGTTGAAAACAAACCCCGCTGGCTCTCTTAACAGTTCGCCCCCTAGCTACTATATATGTCCCTCGTTCCTATCAAGACATGAATTTATTGCATCTCTCCAACACACCTAGTCAGGCTTCAAACTATTGCCCCCATCCACCAATCAACTCATCAACCCAAGTTTCAGCTTCCCATGCATCCACACACACATATATACATACACATTCGTTGAAATTGAATCGTCATATCTCTCTGACACAGCATTTTGTTTTTCATATTGAACTCTAATTCTTATTTATAGAGTACGAATAATTTCATTTCACTGCAGTCCCCATATCCACTCTTACCTCTTTGGCTGCATCCTATACATTCCCGCTCACATTCCCCAGGCTTATAAGAGAAAATTCGCAGAGACCTGTATAGATATTATTCAAGAGTAGCTGAACATCTATTTTATCAGATTGAAAGGCGGATTAAATTCTGTACCATTTTCATATGCAAGGGGTAGTTTCTCTGCTCACACAAACTTGCCTCTTTTAACACCCCTCCAAAAAAAGAAAAGAAAAAAAGAAAAGAAAAGAAAAGAAAGGTGGCCCAACTCAGTACGAAGTTGGTCGCTTTTACACAAAACCAATCCACACGGGCATCCAACTATTTCTTCGTTCCACAGTAAATATTATATAGCCACGTAATTATTGTGTTTGCCGCTTGTGCTAAAAGTGACACATATAACTTTTTTAATAGCTTGCGAGAGGGAGTGGTGTGAGATCGATCAGTTTTGGGTCAATAATTGTGAGTGCGTGATGATTTCCGGTACAGTTAATTTCTCGTCGCTTTATGGTTCTCCTTTAACTTGACCACGGACGCTGTCGTACGAATGTTCTCCTTCCCATCAACACGCACATTATTATATTTCACATTGCCAAGTAAAAACTATTTTTTTAATATAATTTATTATATAAATATGTAAAATAAATTGTATCTTGATGTATGTAAATGTAACTATGTGAATAGGGTTACTGTGTCTGTGAAATGTGGTAGCCAATTAAGCAAATATACAGGAATTGAATGCATGACAGAGGAAGACGCCTGCCTCCACCATTCCCACCAAACCCCCTTCAGATGAACTTCTCCTTCTCAACGTTCTGCCTATGCTCGCTAAAATCATAAATAAGCGGTGTTGATGCATCGGCTATGCAGTGGCAGCGCCCATTCATTATATATTCCTTTCATGATGATTGGGATCATTCAACTTTACATGACACGACCGAGCTAGAGCCCTGCTGTATCCCCCCCACGTGGGGTCATATTTAAGCATTGTCTTGCCTTCTTCAAATTTCAGAACCACCTACCATCACCCCCACCATCTCAATATGTTATTGCCCAAAACAATATAATTATACGCCCTCCACATTCTTAAATATGTCAAATTCAGTTATTGCCCATTGATTATAAAATCGTGTCAATTCACTTTTAAACTTACATCATTTACAAGCTTAACTGAACTCAGCGAATTAATTGACTCACCAAGTTTATTGTTTTTTTGTGTTTTAATCTTATAAAATATTG
>QFDD01007780.1:0-10067 GCA_006871305.1 Vachellia collinsii | reverse complement strand
GTTTTAAGAGGTGGTAATTAACTTGGATCCAAGGGAGTTTTCATCAATTAAAGCATTGGACCTAAGTGATTGCTTGGGGTTTTTATCTAGACTTAGAGAGTTATCAACTTCCATATCAATTTGAGAGCGATGACAGCCGAGTTCCACTCACCAAGGGCCTATCTCTTCATATCTGCAATTTAATTCAACCATTCCATTGTTAAACCAAAATACCAAAAATATTTGCTTCTTGCATTGTTTTGTTATTGCACTACTGTTTTCATAAACCAAAACTCCCTTTTCATACCCAAGTTCAACATGTTTTTAATAACCAATTTAGACTAGGAAAGCCAATAAACAGCTCCTCGAGAAGAACGATTGGTTGCCCACTATACTGCATTAATTTGGAGCAATCATTTTGTATCGAACCGGAAGGCGACAGAACCACGTCCGATCACATCATAAAAAGAAGCAGGGATCGCTGCCTCAGGGAATGTGTTGACTAATAATTCTAATATCATCGACATTCCTTTATAAAAAATACCACATAAACACTTAAGGTGGTACAATATAATTAGAAAAGGTAATTTTGAGTACTTTACACACCAAAGATATAGAGTTTTTTCGGATTCAACCTTAAGTTCAAAAAAACTATGAGCTTCCTCATTCCTCATGTACTAAGGTTCCAGACCTTGCAATCCATCTAGGATGACATCATCATGAACCCCAATAGCATCATAAAGTGCATAATTGAGATTGCAGGACTATATTCTCTCAACACATCATCAGTTTCTCCATGATGTACCTAATATTTATAAATTTGAGGGAAGGGCTTAACTATTAAGTGCTTGCTAACAATATCTTTAACATGCCACTTTTTGAAATTACATTTAGGACAAGGACAAGAAATCTTACTGTAAATCTTGCCATGTCTGTAAGCTAAATCCAAGAAATTGTTCAATCTGGCCAAATGTCGAGGGGACATACAAGGGCACTTGATCCATGACTTATCCATTGTAAGTACTTCAAAGATCACAATAACACTAACAATCATAATTATAACCAGAGAAAGAAATGAGAAAGTGGAAGTTGATGGGAGGGAGAATGCATGATTAGAGAAAGAAATGAGAATGTGGAAGCTGATGGGAGGGAGAATCTTAAATTGAAATTTTACACTAGTCAAACATTTATAGCAGTTCTAAACCTCTACCGAAAATGATGCAAATGTGATTACCATTGAACTTAGTAGCCGTTTAAATGCTATTGAAATCACTACAAAAAAGGCCATCGCATTTACTGCTACAAATTTGAAATTCAAACCTGTCTGCTCATGAATTTGAATTTGTAGCAGTTCAAAAACCACTACAAAATTGAAATCTGATCAACATTTTGTAGGGGTTCTGAAACCGCTTTAAATAGTAAAAAAACATTTATTGTAAAATATGTAATAAAACTATAAATTAGAAAATAAATATATTATAAGAAAATAAATATATTATAATTATATATTACAAATATATTAATTAATACACATTCAATATATAGATTTAAATTTAAATTTTATATTTTTATAAATAATTAACAACTTAATTTAAAAATTCTAATTGAAATATTACTAAATTATTATCAAATGTTCAAGTAAATACAAATTTGGGTTCAAATAATAATGTATTAAATAACAAGAAAAAAAATCAAATGTCCGGCTATGAAGGCTGGGTGTCATGCTGATCCTAGGGAAGGTCCTCCGCCCTAGCAAGCTGTGGGGTCTGAGGGTCAGTTGAGTTGGTGGATGAATGAAGAAGCTCATCATAGAAGGGAGTAGTGGAGGAGCAACGCCAGATTGGGCCACTTGATATGCCGTCTATTGTAGGAAATATACAACCTGCCTCTACATCTCCATCTGCACCTTTGCATGGTCCTAAGTCACTTGTAGCTATGCCTGGACCTCCTCCAACATCTATGCATGTAGCTCCTCTCTAACCTTAACATGCATGACTCTCTATCCAGATCATAATTGTTGTGCCTTCTAGGTCTAGGTGTGGTCGCTTGGAATGCAGCAACATAAGATAAAGTCCAACCTTATATTTGCTTCCATCGAAGACAATGGTCCTAGTCGACCTAAACCCGAAACTTAGAAGTTGTCCAGGGTACTAATCACGCCCTTCCAGGGCCACCTTGAGTGAGGTAATGGGGTCTATCATTAACCCCTGGGACTCCCTGAGTTCAGCGTTAGTTCATTGAATATGCTCCTGCGATAAAAAAAACAATAGTAGAGAAATCTAATTAAAATGACTATTGCAAAATACAATAAAATATTGAATTAAAATATTTAACTTACTATTATTTGTTTAGCCTCATCGGACAAGGAGTCTCGTCATTATGCTTGTGGGTGGCAACATACATATCCCCGTATGTGGCCCTCCAATCCTCCCTCTATGCTGCCTCATCCTAAATAAACGGAACAAAAAATTTAGATATATAATACATTTATATTCATAGGGAAAATAAACAACAAAAGCAAACAAATTTCATTTGTATCATCTCAACGTAAGTGCAGGAGAACGGCTTCGATCCTGCAGTGTGGTGGATCATCTGATAGGCACAACTCTACACAGCTCTCCTAGACACAACCCTCTACTCCAATGACCTCCTGTACTGGACAAATTTTGCCTAGTTTGTGGACTCGATTTGGTCTAACATGTCTACTTTTAACTCCTATGTCATCCTTGTCCCATCCTTCTCCTTTATGTGGTACAGGTGATTTCACCTATTCTTCCACCCTTCTCCCATCTTCAAGACAGAATAATCTTTGTGTGCATCCTACACAACAAATTTAGATTGCAACAATTACTAGACAAAAGTTGATCAATATTTCATACAAAAATAATAACTTGATTTAAAGAGATATATTAAAATCTTACCTTCACTTTATTATTCCAAACCCAATCCTTGGTGCTTGGCTTGACCTTCTACCACTTCTCAGAGCAGATATCAAATTGTCCAAAGTTGCCCCCTTGCTCAGCCAGAAAGCAGTTGTACAACTGACCCCCTTTTCTAGTTGATTGCTGTGTGAGGTTATTCCGTGGCACCACTATCCTGTGCCTAGCATCAAGCTAGGAAACATTTCTCAATGCTAGCTTCCTCTTTAGCACCCACCCTGTAGAAACCTTAATGGGACCCTTGGAATCCATTATGTAAGCTAGAATTAGTTATCTTGGTGAATTTCAAAGACCCACTTGAGTTTCTATTCCTTTGAAAGCTTGAAATTTTTGCCCAACTTTGAAAATTCAAAAATAATTCTAGAAAACTTTAAATCAAGTGGTTTAGGTCTCTACTTAAAGCTTTCTTAATCCCTTATAAGGGAACAATATTCCTTGGACCAAAGTAATGGCCAAACAAGTTGAAAGAAGTTGGAAAAATCACTATTCATTTGGTCCAAAATACGGGTTTTCGCTGCAGTGAACTTTTCCAATGAAAGATAGGAGTTGCCCTCTAACCAGGTTCACTGTGATGAACTTTTGAGTTTGCTACAGAAAACTCCTCTTGAACGCACTTTGCCGAGGTGAACTTTTGCAGTTAAATTTTCTTGTTTTATGCTGAACTTTGAAAAATCATAACTTTGTCCACACAACTCTAAATTGAGAAAACTAGGGCTCTATAGAAAGCTCATGAAAGCATCTACTTGTATGCAAAATTTCAAGAAAATTGGATTCCATTTTCTCAAATTATCCTATTTTGTCCTAATTAAGGGCCTTGGACCCTTTTATTGCCAAGTTGCATGCTCATTTCCATATTTTTGCCCATTTCATGCCACAATTCACATAATCATATCACATAGCATGAAAATGACTTAGAGTAGGGGTTTACTTTACATTTATCTCTAGTTTTCACAAAACCACTTAGATATAGATCAAAACACCATATACAACATAAGCAAAATATTCATCTCCATACAAGCCATCTCAACTTACTCTTGCACCTCCTTTCCTTTGCCCTTGGAACTTGTGGCTATGGGTAATCATTAGAAAGGATGAGATTTCAAAGAAATCTCAGTAGAAAATATTTCTAACAAGAACATCAACAAGCATGATTAATTGAAAATAAACTAGTATGCCATAACATGAACAACAAGACCTTACTTCTAACATATTTTCACAAGGCCAAGGCAATCAAAGCATAGCTACAACCATGCATATTTATAAGCAAGGATTTACATGTTAGGTGGCTACAATCACTCATAAACATGGCAATTAACACATACAATAATCAAATGCAATGTGGATGTTAAAGTTAGAAGTGTTGCTACCTTAATACTTTAACTCTTACAATGAACTTGGGGCTTCTCCTTGAATTGATGACTTCTTTCTTGACAATTTGCTATTCCTACACAAAGCATAACATGACCCCATCATCACAATTATGATACTCAACCATTTTGAGCTCTTAACACAGTCGATGGTGTTTGTAATGCTTCCAAATTGGGGTCTTGCCTTTACCCCACACAACTTGGCATTCTGGACTCAATGGAAAAATTAAAATGCAGAAAATCCTACCCATTTCCCTTTGAATGTCTAGTTGCATGAAATTTTCCAAGAATTGGAGGAAATGGATTCTTGCGGGATTTCCTCTTACATGCATGTATCACTTGTTTCCTACACCAGTTTCCAACCAATAATGGCACAAGCACATGCATGATATGTTAGGATAGGATTTGACCAAGAGGGGGGGTGAATTGGTCTAATAAAAATTTTCGCAAACTTTGAAAGTAAAACAGAGTATGAAAGAAAGTGAACAAAGAGATTTATCCTGGTTCGGTCCACTTGACCTATGTCTAGTCCTCAGAATCCTCTGAGCTTTTCAAATCCACAAATCTGAAAATGTTACAACAACACAGAAGGAAGATTCTCCCCCTTCCTAACTCAATTCAACCCACTGACACTTTTGCTCGTGTCTTTTCCTACTCAAGATTCTCCAATCTTGAGTTACTCTCACAAAATCAATAAATGTATAACAATAATCTCCTTTCGGAGAATTTAATGATGAACAATAAAGCACTAATATCTGAGAGAACGAAAATAGAGGAGGTAGATGAATAACAATAAATTCGATTTCAGTAGATGTGTTCTCTATCTTCTAAAACTTGAATACTCTACCTTTTATAGTTGGGAAGTATTAATTATCTATTAGAGACATTTAAGTTTCTGTTACTCTCATTCTCATCATTCAACTTCCCGTAATAAATGCTTCTGACAGTAGGTATGGTTGTTTCTGCATTTTTGTCCGTTGAATCCCTTTCCGGTGAGGCAATCAGAGTTCCATTCTCTGTAAATCATTAAAATAAATGAACATTTATGATGGTAGATGAGATTCAAATAAATGTAGCATGAATAAGGAAAGATTTGAGAATGACAAAAGGCTTCTGACATTCTGTGTTATTGTCAGATAAAACAAACTCGAGTTACATTTGCTACAACTCGAGTTATTGATGAAACTCGAGTTATTGATGAAATAATAGAGAAGAATTCAAAAGCACTTTTGTCATAACTCGAGTTTTGTAAATAATCCTTGAAAGTTTTCTGATAACTCGAGTCATTATAAAGAAACTCGATTGATTTGAAGTTTATTTGATATAAAACTTTCAACGTTCATCAAGTTCTAATGAGAGTTTTGTCAATACTCGAGTTATAGAACCTAAAACTCAAGTTTACACAAGTTTTTGTAAGTTAAAACATTTTAAGTTCTTCAATACTCAAGTTTCATACTCTAAAACTTCAAGTTTTGATTATTTTGAAATCATAACTTTCATTGCAACTCGAGTTTCATTGGATGTTTTCAGTTTAAAAAGGTTCACACCTCAAGACTCGAGTTTTGTCTCCTAAAACTCGAGCTATATCAAAACGTTTGTTGAAACTTCGAGTTTAGAAAGAAGTTTTGAAGTTCAGAAATTTTTCAGACCTTGAAACTCAAGTTTTGTTTTCTCAAAACTCGAGTTGTATCAAAACTTTTGTTGAAACTTCAAATTGTTAAAGAAGTTTTGATACTCTCTCTTCGAAACTCGAGTTTTGTTTCCCATAACTCAAGTTCCATCAAAACTTTTATTGAAACTTCAAATTTTGGAAAGAAGTTTTGAGTTTTAAATACTTTTTAGAACCCAATACTCGAGTTCTGCAAGGCATAACTTGAGTTTTAGTAAAACTTCCATTAAAACTTGAGTTTTCTTTGAGAGTTCTGATTTTCTAAAATAGTTTTAGCACTCGAAACTCAAGTTCTGTAACACAACTCGAGTTGTGACAAAACTTTTGTTCAAACTTGAGTTATACTGAGAGTTTTGGACTTCTGAAACTTGTTTCAAAATCCGACACTCGGGTTTTGACTCCTAGAACTCGAGTTTTGACAACACTTCTATCAAAACTTGAGTTCTCTTGAAAGGTTTGGGTTTTGAAAGCATTTTTATACAATGTAACTCGAGTATTGAAGCTTATAACTTGAGTTCTTCCAACAATTTCACCAAAACTCAAAGATTACTTAATGTTTTCTGAAAACAATGATTTTTATCATAAGTTCAAAAAGATATTTTTCATCATCAAAACATTATCTCAACATTCTCCCCCTTTTTGATGATGACAAAACCAATGATTAAGAGATAAGAAACAGATTAAACAGCTCAAAAGCCAAAATTAATCAACATCATATAAACTTCATAAATTCATAAATTCATCTAAAATCCAATGTAAACATGAGAAGTTCAACAAGACATAGGATAAACAATATGCAAAACTAATACAAGTTACCACTTCTCCCCCTTTTTTTATCAATCAAAGAGGGTGAGAAGGAGAGGCAGTGTGCTCAGGAGAGGATGAATAAGAGATATTGAAGATGGTAGTGAGAGGGATAAGAGGGTCAGAGGGAATGGGGGGCTCAGAAGAAGAAGGCTCAGGGGCTGCAGGAGGCTGGTCAGACTCAGATAAAGGATGATACTCAAGGAGAAACATAGGTGTAGAGACATGACCAGAAGCAGGAGCAGAAGGTACAGAATCTGTAGGAGCAGGAGATGCAGCAGGCTCTGATGGAGAGGCTCAGAAGGAGGAGGAGGGGCCTTAAAGCCTTTGATGAAGTCCTCAATAGAAGTCATCCTCCCTTCCAGAGAGGAGAGCCTGGTATCCACAGAGGATTGGAGTGAATCCACTGATGTCTTCAGAGCAGCCACTGCCAAATCCAAAGTCCTCCCAGTGAAGTAATCAGCAACAGCCTTCAGGAGATTAGTGACATAGGCCTGAGTCTCATTATGGAAGCCTAAGTAAACTCCTCTCCCATCTTCCTAAACTCAATCTGCATAAACTGCTGGATGGATGCCTGAGCAAAGGAAGGGGCTGAGGTAGACTGCTGGGGTGCTGATAACTGGGCCTCATCCTGAGGCACTCTAGATGGTCCAGAAGTAGCCTTCTTCCTCTACTTACTTTGCACAGTGGTCTGCCCTGGGGCTATCTTCACCTCAATCTTCATCCTGTGAAGATGAGTCTCTATGAATTCAAGAGGCTTGAGTGCCTTCTGATCCGTCATCATGTGCCAAATGTTGTGCAGCTCAAGAATCTTTGAGACCAAGGAAGGGTATGGAACATACATCCTCTTGGATTTATAGAATCTAAACTTCCACATCTCATCAAAAATCATCTGACCTATGTTCCTCTTCTCCTTGGCCATAATAGATGCCATCATCTGGTAGTTTGAAGATGATAGATGGGTGTAATTCCTGCCCTTATTCACTAAACATCTAGTATAGATGTAGTGAATCACCCTCTATAGAGGTGACATGGCTGTTGGCTTAAAATTCAAGCCTGTGAATGGCTCTACTGGCCTCAAGTACTCAAACACCTCCTCATCAGTAAAAATCCTCAACTCAGCATCATAATTATGTGTCCCCAAATATGAATTCAACAAATCGGGTGCAATATGAACATCAACTCCCCTAATATTGGTCTTCATAGATCGAATGATAATGTTCCCTGAAGCATCTTTAGAAGATGTAGACTCCATATTGTTGTAAAAAAATCCTAACCATATTAAGGGAGTATGTGATATTGATCTTAAGTAAGTTCTCATAGTACTCAAGGTACTCCTTAACATCTATCTCCAGATTCTTAATAGAGTCTAAGTCAACAATCATGGTAGGACACAAGTCTCTATCCTTGTATGCATTTTCAAGTACTCCAGGAGTTTGAGGGATAACATAGACAGTGCTTACATTGAATCCAGTGGGAGCCACTCCTGTTGTATGCCCAGATGCTTGTGGTGCATCTGATGTAGTGGCCTTCTGTGCCTTCATCTTCCTCTTAGGCACTGATACCTGAGAGCCAGGGGAAATGTTCTCTGTGTCTGAGTCAGAATACACTGCCCGAGAGGCTTCTAGCTGTGTTGATGAAGTCATTGGAGCCTTGCCCTTTGCCTTAGGGCTTCGAATAGATTTAGGCCTACTTCCTCTTGGTTTTCTAATCAGAGGGACCTCAGATTGCTGCTCCTCCGAAGGCTTTGTTATTCGGACTTTCATGGGAGGAGGAGGAGTTGATGCTTGGGATTGAGAGGGGCCACTTGTTGATGATTTCTTTGATTTAGGAGGGTTTTTCGGTGTGAATTTGGTACGGGCCATGCTTCAGAATGAGGAAATTGCAGAGAAAATGAGAAATTTGAGAAATGGGTGCCGACGGTGTCAAATGGAAAATGTGGGAATTCAATCGGTATAAATGGATGAATGAAGGGGTAAATGATGAGGGGTTATGTTTCACAACATATGGGAAGAGGTTTTGTACGGTTTTTGGAAGTTTTGAACGGTTAATTTGAGAATTTGAAAAATGGGGGTAGGGTTTACTCGAGTGTTGAAAAAGCAAGAAGTGAGAAAATGTGAGTTCCAGGAGCAATTTAGCCTCGGTGATGCATAGAACTGAGTTTTGTGACCCAAAACTCAAGTTTCGGGCAAGCAATAACTGTAAAATACCCTATAACTTGAGTTTTACTCATTAAAACTCAAGTTTCGGGGTCCAAAGATGAATAGGCACATTAGAACTCAAGTTTTGTCTAACCAAACTCGAGTTTTGAGACCTTGAATATGAAAAGACTTACCGTAACTCAAGTTTTGTCCTTTGAACTCGAGTTTTTACCTGTACTCTTATGAAAACTTGAGTTTTGTTGCGAGTTGTGCCTCTGAGAGCTTTGGAACTCTAGTTTTGCCATCCATAACTTGAGTTTTGGGGATACTTTCTTTTTCCATCGAGTTTTGAATCAAGAAATGACCAATAGAACTCGAGTTTTGAATCTGAAACTTGAGTCTCATGACCTTCATCTCATTTTTGCTCCAAAATCTCGAACTTGAGTTTTCTTCATATAGAACTTGAGTTTTGCAACCTTTTCTTTTGGAAGTGATCAAAACTCGTTCCAGAACTGGAGTTTTGATTGGCATAAAACCTATTCTGTTCTTTGTGACAGAAACAGAGACCTACAAAAACTTTCTGAAAACACTCCGATGATAAAATTAGTATACAATAATCAAAACATTAATCATTAAATGAAAAACACTTCAATTCATTGGGATTTAGCATTCCTAATTCTCTTCGTATATTTACAAATTGTTCTCTGGCAAGAGGCTTTGTGAAGTTGTCTGCCACTTGTTGGTGAGTTGGGATAAACATGACTTTGACATCCTTTTTCTGAACATGATCCTGAATGAAATGATGACGGATGTCTATGTGCTTTGTTTGGGAGTGATGCACATGATTCTTTGCTAGACTTATGGTACTGGTGTTGTCACATAGGATGGGAATTTTTGTGAAATCCATTCCCAAATCCTGAAGTTGTTGCTTCATTGATAAGTGCATATTTCATCATGTTAATTCATATATTTTGGCATGGAAAGTAGAGATAAGTGGCCTAAAATATTGAGTTTTTGATGAGCATAATGTTGCATGAAGCATGAGGAGATTCTAGGAAATAATTACTTTATTTAGTGAACTTGCTGTTTTGGGACTTAACTGTATTTTCTGGAATTGTAGGGACTGAAAGGGGATAATTACAGGCCAAATTTATTGCAGAAAGGGACC
>QFDD01007779.1:0-11754 GCA_006871305.1 Vachellia collinsii | reverse complement strand
ACCTTGCACACTTAATGATCTCTTTGTGCTTAACCCAATAACAATTTGGGCCCAAAGAAAAACCAACAAGAAATGATCATTTAAGTAATCAACCGACCAAGCTTGTGCGAGCACGTCTTGTATGCAGACAAATTATTAAAATCTCAACGAACACGAACCCCTAAGTCGTGTGCCCCACCTACGACTCATCTATTTCCTATTTAATCAACTCCTGTCGTCTCTTATTGTCACCGGATTTAATGAAACGTAACTCACCATCACCATCATACTATCAATCAATGGCCACCTTAACCCCAAGAATCCTGCTCCTTTTATGCTTTCTTCTTCCATCCTTGGCTACAACCTTGTACGCAGATTCATCAACAGACAATTACCTCAATACTCCCGATAACCTCAATTCAAGCAATATTCTCCAAACTCCTAAGAACCTTATCCTCAACACCATAGACTCTTGCTGGAGAACCTACTCAGACTGGGCATCAAATCGTCAAGCCCTAGCTGATTGTGCTGTTGGGTTTGGCAAAGATGCCATTGGAGGTAAGTTTGGGGCTATATATGAGGTCACTGATCCCTCCGATGACCCTGTGGACCCTAAACCAGGGACACTTCGTTATGGTGTGATCCAAACACGGCCTCTCTGGATAATATTCGCCAAGGACATGGTCATTACCCTCAAGAACGAGCTTATAGTGAATAGCTATAAGACCATTGATGGCAGAGGAGCCAAAGTGAAGATTGCTTATGGACCTTGCATTACCATCCAAGGTGTCAGTCACGTCATTATACATGGCATTAGCATCCACGATTGTAAACCAGGTGATGCATCGATCCTTATTTTATTTGATAATTAATCTGATATATAATATTGAGATTGAGTATTTTGACTTTGTTGCTTATATGCAAAAGGTCACTAGGTAGGGTCTAAGGAGGAATACATCTATGTAGTCTTTTAACCTTTGTAATATTGGAGAGGTTGTTTCTAGGATCTAGATCCATGACCTTCAAGTAATATAGCAGCAGTATTACCGAAGCTCACCCTCTTGTTGAACATGGAAATTTGCAGGGAAAGTTGGGCTGGTTAGGAGTGGTGAAGAGCATGTGGGGCATAGGGGAGGCTCAGATGGAGATGGAATCACCATATTTGCTTCTTCAAACATTTGGATCGATCATTGCTTCCTGGCTCGATGTACAGATGGCCTTATTGATGTTATTCATGCCTCAACTTTTGTCACTATCTCTAACAATTACTTTACACTGCATGACAAAGTAAGCTGAACCAATTTTATAATTAAGTTATATGCAGCTAGCTAGGTGCATGATGAATATATATATATGATGTCGATCGCTTGCAGGTAATGCTGCTAGGGCACAACGATGAATATATAGCCGATCGAATAATGAAAGTGACAGTTGCCTTCAATCGCTTTGCCAGGGGGCTCATAGAGAGAATGCCAAGGTATGTAACAGAGTGCTTTATTTTGGGAGAATTATATTACTGAGGTTCCAAGAAGAAAAATGTAATCAGTGAACAGTCTGGGCAATAAGTGAGCAGTCTAGACTTATGGTCATTTTCTGTAACAAAACCCATCATTATATTGCATGTTGTTCAACATTTGTTCTGAGATTTTTAGTGATTACATTCCTTTCTCTCATAACAGTGATTCCCTCTTTATTTTTCACTTGCCTAAGTGTGAAATGTATCTCGTTGATGAAACACATATAGGCATATAAGTATATGTTGGTTTTGGATTAATGCAATATTAGGGTGAGATTTGGGTATGCGCATGTGGTGAACAACCAATATGAGGAGTGGATTCAGTACGCCATCGGAGGCAGTGCCGATCCTACCATCTTAAGTGAAGCCAACTACTTCATAGCTCCAAACAATGCTGCTGCAAAACAGGTCTGTCCATAAAATTATGATAATATTATCGAGAGAAATTAACACATTCAAACATTATTATCGTTTTTTTCCTTAATATGTAACAGGTTACGAAGAGGGAAACAAGAGATAAAAACTGGAACAGGTGGAAATGGAGGACGTACAAGGATATATTCATGAATGGAGCATATTTTGTTCCATCAGGCTATGGAAGTTGTGCCCCTTATTATTCTGCTTCACAATCTTTTGTAGCTGCCCCTGCCGTATTGGTCCCTGGCTTAACTCTCAATGCTGGTCCTCTTCATTGTGTTCTTGGCAAAGCTTGTTCTTAAACTTACACACACACACACACACACAGATATATACACACACACACACATACATTCGGCCCCATCACTACTTAGCTTGATGCATTTTCATCTTCTTTTTCTTTTGTGAAGCCCGTAATGGGATCTTATTGGAAAGTCATGTACTGGAATTTCGAGTAAAAATGTAGTCCACGGCTTTTTAATTACCATATTTGCAGAAAGATGGCTGAGCGTACTCTTCAAGAAACACTAATCCTTATAGAATATTTATAGACCATTAAGGTGAGTGAAAATTGTTCAAATATTGCAATGGATACTTATATGATTCTATTTATAAATTACTTTTAATATATTTCACACTAATAAAAAAATCTTAAACCAAATTAATTGTCTTAAAATTTAATAATTTTTTAACTTTATCCCTATTTAATATCCATTGTAACATATGAAAGAAAAGTTAGTACATAATAAATAAAAAGTAAAATTATATATTTATACGAAAAATTTAATGACATAACTTATAAATATGATCAAATTCATTATTCTCTCTCCGCTATATAAACAGGACCAGAGGAGCGCGCGTGCACACTATGAACTTAATTAGATGACCATCTTTAATATATCATATGAGTGCTTATATTTCATCAGCTCATATTTATATGTAAATTAAAACAAAAAAAAAACACGAGATACCTTTATAACTCGACATAATTGTTGGTGTATCATAGAAGATCTATGATGAATGAGTCATACTACTTATAACATACATATAACTTGTGAATAATATAATTTACTATATATAAATTGTATTACCCATAGGTATTTTTTTTTAGAGATTAAAAAATTTAAATACATTAATTTAATATATTTATATTTATTATTTCCTCCAAACTAATTTACATGATTTATAAACTAATATATAATATTATAATACATAAATAAATAATTTTAAATAACATATTTAACTTTATTAATTTTCACAATAAAAATCAACTTCTAATAAATGATAAGCATTTGTACGTATTTCTCAGCCATGATTTGAAGTTAGAGCTATATATCCAATAAAAGTTCGATTGCAAAACGACAGGAAATAATTTCGGATAGTGACAATATCAATAGAACTTGGAGAAAGGACAACTAGTCTATCCGTAATTTTGAAATAAATGTTTTTAGGGATCAACTATTTGAACACCATTAAAAACCTGGGATGAAAGCTTATTAAATTGAATTATAAATTATTGGCAGACCAAATTTCTAGTTTAATTTTTTAAAAGACAATTAAATATACATCTTCTAGATGCCGTCCATAATATGTATACACAAACGTATTGTATTGAGAATTAGTACATCGAAAGCATGCATCTATTAGCTTCAATTTTATTCATTTATTTCCAGTCGACCTCAATGATGCTCTCTTTCCCTCCGTCTTTGAAGTAGCAGTCGATACAAAATTATCTTTAATAAAAGTTTTCTTTAGGTCCTTTGTTATTTTAAATCTTTAATTATTCCAGTATTCAAATACAAACACATCAAAGATCGATTTAATGACAGTTGGTGATCTTGCCAAATCTTCAAAAAATGAGTTGATTCGAATGGTTCAAAATACGAATTTTAGTTACGAACTGAATTATTTTTGAAACTTGGATGTCTTATCAACAATTGAAACTTCTGAATTTCTCGTTGTTTCAATTGATATGTGTAACCCATTTTTTAGAGAATTTTGTTAGGAACCAAAATGTTATTAAATTGATTTCTTTTGGGACCTACTGTCATTTTTCCTATATAATATTTGATATACACTAGTAGTTGGAAATTACACATGTAAGATAATGTTAGTCTGTTACAATCAGCAAATATTCACTGCACGTATGGTTAATTAACATTTAGTCAATAATCAACAAGTCAACCAATAACTAAAGCTCGTGCAACCACGTTTGAGTTCGAAATTCCAATTCAACAAATAAACCAAAAACGTTTTCCTGAAGTCAACCCGAAAATTGAGTTGACCAATTAACCTCTCAAAAAAATCTCCTATAAATTCATCCAATATTCCACATGAAGCCTCAAACCCACCACAGTACAAGCTAATTAAGCATGGCCACCTTCACACCACTAGGCTTCTTACTCCTTTCAGCAATATCTTTCTTACCACTTAAAGCTTCAAGCTCATCATATGCCTATAGTACTCCCAAAACTCCTAAGAACCTCATCCTCAACACCATAGATTCTTGCTGGAGAACCAACTCAAACTGGGCATCAAATCGTCAAGCCCTAGCTGATTGTGCTGTTGGGTTTGGCAAAGATGCCATTGGAGGTAAGTTTGGGGCTATATATGAGGTCACTGATCCCTCCGATGACCCTGTGGACGCTAAACCAGGGACACTTCGCTATGGTGTGATCCAAACACAGCCTCTCTGGATAATATTCGCCAAGGACATGGTCATTACCCTCAAGAACGAGCTTATAGTGAATAGCCATAAGACCATTGATGGTAGAGGAGCCAAAGTGGAGATTGCTTATGGACCTTGCATTACCATTCAAGATGTTAGTCACGTCATTATACATGGCATTAGCATCCATGATTGTAAGCCAGGTGCGTAATTAATGCAGGAACTGTGTTATATCAATCTTTTGTGTCTCACGGTTTAATTTTGGGTTTATATACTATTGTTAATCCTTACACTGATCGAATTTTGGTTTTAGTCCATATAATTTCAAATCATAGTTTTTTATTATTTTAGTTCCATAAGAACTTGGTGTGTGTTTAATGGTTTAACTCAAATAAAGTCCTTATGAAACAATTGTACAAAAAATTATAATATAAAACTATATCGATCAAAATTAAAATTTGATCAAACTATAAGGACTAACAATGGTATTAACCCTTTCAATTTTAATTGATATTCAGTTAATCATGACTTGGCTGGTTTTGAACAAGCAGGAAAAGCTGGGATGGTGAGAAGCAGTAGTGATCATGTAGGGCGTCGTCTAGGTTCAGATGGAGACGCCATTAGCATATTTGGTTCCTCAAATGTTTGGGTTGACCATTGCTTCCTTGCTCGTTGTGTCGACGGTCTCATTGATATTATTCACGCCTCAACTTCCATCACCATTTCCAACAATTACTTCACGCAACACGATAAAGTATACACACACGCACCCCTCAATTTCTTCTCCTCTCATTGATATATTTGAAATGGTGCTAGCTGTTGACTATATTTTTGGTCAAAGTGCTAGTTGTCGACTGAACTATAATGTTTCTACAGGTGATGCTGTTAGGACACAGCGATGAATACAAAGCAGACAAGATAATGAAAGTGACAATAGCTTTCAACTATTTTGCTAGCGGCCTATATGAAAGGATGCCAAGGTAATTAGAGTGGTCTAGTGATTTATTTATATACCATCTTAGCTTCTTGAGGCTGGAGCCAGTTGAGGAGAGTTTGTATTCCCGTACTGATAAACTTGTATGTGAAGGGTAAGATTTGGGTACGCCCATGTGGTCAACAACAGATATGATGGCTGGAGGATGTATGCAATTGGTGGCAGTGCTGGCCCAACCATTCTGAGTGAAGGAAACTACTTTATAGCTCCAAGTAACCCCAATGCGAAACAGGTATGTATGTGGGTACGAAAGATTAGATAGTGGCTTTTAAACCTGAATTCATTGCGTTCTGCTAAATTTTTCCCGTGTGATAAACCAGTATAGTCCATAAATATAGCTCTATAAATCATAACGCAGAAGATTACATGATATTAATTGTATTACAGGTTACGAAGAGGATCATGAAGGGAGGGTGGAAGAATTGGAAATGGAGGACTTACAAGGACGCATTTCTGAATGGAGCCTATTTTGTTCCATCTGGCTATGGAAGTTGCGCGCCTTACTATTCGAGTGCTCAAACTTTTGTTGCTGCTTCAGCATCCTTGGTGCCTGCATTAACCCTTCATGCTGGTCCTCTCAGTTGTTTTGTTGGGAAAGCTTGTTAATTTGGCCTCGTATAGTATTTGCGTCTTCTTTTCGTTCCATGTCGGTGATGATTGGCTTCTTAGAGGCAGGGACAGGGCAGACCTACATGTTATAGTTAGGGAGGTCAGCTGTCCCTACAATGATATCTTTTTCCTTGGTACTACATGCAAGTATGGTGAGTATATTAATTTGCTCCTAATATCTTTTTCCAGGTTTTTTTCCCTTTTAAATAATGAAAAAGAAGAGAGTAGTTAGAGACGATGGAGTGAGAGGGAGGGAGGGAGAGATTATTGGAATTTGGAATAAAGTGGGAAAATAGACCGATGTTGATTTTCTTCGACGTAGAACATCAGAGTACTCTTGAAAAAAGTAAGATACCACCTGTCTGAACAATAAGAAGCTAATGAGAATTTATAAAAGTGTTTTTAATGGGGATGAATTTCGATTAGTTGTTGAGAATGATATTTCTAAGAATTTCTGATAACTAAGGGGACTTTGTCCAGGACAACCTGCTTTGCAAAAGACTAGGTTTTGTGAGTTCTAACAGTGTGTTATTTTTTTCGGGAGAAGTTGAAGACATGTTGATATAAATTAGTGTAAAAGATATTGTTCCACCAATGGTCTTATAATCTAATGGCATGTAAACTGTTCTGTAAGTGTACGATGTGGGATTAATCCTCCTTGTAACCTCTTGCCATTAATGCCTACTCATTTACTTTAAAAAATAAAAAAATGGGCACAGTCTTTTCTTTCCAATAGTCACAAAAATTACAATCACCAGTTTTAGAGTAACAAAGCTGCCAAACATAAAGTGGGGAAAATTGGGAATAAACTCCAAAAGAAGCATAATAATGGCCTCTAAGTACATAAGTGTTGTGTAAATATATATATGTGTGTATACATAGCTCAATTAAAAAACTAACAGAATGAAAGAAGGTATTTGTGTATGATTCTCAGCGTTTGGCTGGTCAATATATATTCAGAAAAGCCGATTCTCGTTGCTTTGAACTCCGCAAGTTACAGGAGCTTTGACTCTCACTTTCTTCAAGTACCAAATTCCAGCTCCAACTCCAAATGCCCCTGCAGCTGAAACCGCACTAACTGTCCCTGAATCCACAATTTCAACCCACAAAGCCACTAATAATGAGACTCACATCCTCAAATAAAATTCCCACATGTATATATATATATTGTTACAGTTCATTTCTTTTTACCTGCAATCACATGAACCATCTTATTGTGCCTTGCAATATCATGATCTGCCACACAAAATCCACCCCATCAATGTTATCCATTAGGTCAAATTAACATCGAACCCCTTAATGTCATCCTTTAATTAGTTGCATCCAATATCTTAATTCAAGCACTCTGGTATTATTTTTTTCTAGTGCTTCCAACACCATAACCATAAGTATAAGATGAAAGTGCTGAATGTAATTGGAAAATAATATTAGAAGGTGTTGAATGCAATTTCAAGTTATTAGATATACCGTAAATAAGATTAAGTTTAGGATAGTGGATGCTACTATACCCAATGAAATACTAAGAAATTAAGAAAACAGGGGGATTGGTCTGAGGTACCTTTGCAATGGGTGGTGGAATTTCCATCCTTACAGAGGCACAAGAAATTCTGGGTTTGTGTATCAAACCCACAAGTTCCACCTCCTTTCATAGGATCCTGACACTGAAGGCATCTAGTAGTGACTGGTATGTCAAAATCAACTCTGATTCCATATTCAGGCACTTGATCATACGGTTGAGGAGCGCCCACATTTCTCCAATACACACTAGTATAACTGGTACAATACTTAAGCATCAACCTCAAAGATTCAGTTGCTTTTGGGTAGTAAGAACAGCAAGAACTCGCAGTCAAAGCAAAGGAACACCCAGGAAGGTGCCTACAAAGATAGCTAGCACTATCACAGGAAGAATCACAATGCTCAGGGAAATGCTCACAGAATATAGGCTTTGGCTCCATGATTACATGATCTTCACTGCAATTGAAGAATAAGTATTCGTTTTGTGTGGAAAGCTTGAAATGGGTGCTTGTGTCTAAGCTAAATGGTCTGGTGGGTCGAAAATGCTCACCATCGTCACAGCTCCACATGAGTGGGTCTGAGACCAGAATGTGTGGATCAGAATAGCTCAAGTTACGAACCGGGTATCTCCCAGATGGGGTCCTGAGTTCGAGTTTCTTTGAATCGGAGCAGACCAGAATGTGTCTGTAATATGGGCTTCCACATCCATCATCGATGCCGAAAGGGTAGTTAATGGGAATTCCACCACAAGAGGTTCTGCAAATGCTGGATTGAGCTGCTGCGAAGGTGAAGAATGATGACAAGAGTGTGAGATGAGTGATGAAAGATATCATTTTGGGAATGGGATTGGGGGTATGAAGAAGAAAATCCATGAGAGAGATGAGAGCAGAGAAAATTAAATGCGTTTTGAATCATAAGCAGAGGAAGGACTGAAGGAGTAAGTAAAGTGTAAAAGAACCAATAAAGAAAGAAGGAATTTATGTGTAAGCGTTGCTTTTGTTGGCTTTTGCTTTGCTTTAATCCATGGCTTGTTTCTCTTTATATGTTGCTTTTGCTTTCTGGGTTCTGAGGCTGGGGACAGAATATGGAGAGTAAAGAGAATTAGGGAACCAACTCGGCAGTTCATGATTAGTGAGGGAATTCAAATTCCGATATGTTTTTGTATAGAGAAGACTGAAGAAGATGAGAATGAAGTGAAGTTGCGGTTAGGAATATATTCTAGCTCACCCCAGCCCTCCTTTTGAGTTTTGCTCATTCAACAAACTACGTACAAACCGCACATTGCCTGTGATTGGGAGAACGACGGTTACAGAATTAATATTAGTATGCTTATGGAGGACATTAACTCCATTATTAATTTATATTTTTCTGAACTGGTATTTATAACTTATTTTAGCATATACATTTTTCAAAAACTTAATTGTCATTAACTCGTTTATTTAGGACTCAGTTAACTTAAATTGTTGGTGTCTTTTTGTTACATTTATTTGTTATTTGATATTAAGGAACAAAATAAATTTTATATTAAAGATCGAAAGCACTTATTTATATTTTAGTATTATTGTAGTCAGATAAAAGATAATTATCCTATAATTATCTTTTTAACCATAAAATTGGATCATGGGGCTTTGATTAAATTTAAGAGCTCACTGGATTGGTGGAATTTTGATATTTTATATTGGCATATCCCAAAATATTGGCTAGCATTGATTTGTTGCCTAGTGATGGGCCATTAAGGAAGCATTTCTTGGTGGGAGAAAAAGTAAAAGGAAGCCCAATAGTCCAATGGCTTCTTGTGATGGATATATGAGTCCAATGCCTCTTTTTTTTCTTTTTAAGCTCAATCCTTATGTGATTTATTTGACAAGAAAGATAAAAGTCCAATCACTCTTGGCCAAATCGGTTAATCCCTCATATCATAAGGAAATAAAGTTCAGATCTTCACTAAGAGATATGCATATATTTAGTATCTGACAATATATTAAATGTGATCTCATCTTCAATGGAAAGATACATATGCTAAAAAAAAAGACAAAACCAAATCTGTCATGTAAGGCCTAAATAAATACTTTTGGGCCGAAATGGAGCAGGGGTTTTCACTGTGTTAAAAAGGATCTTCTTTGCCAATGGCCTTGTGGCCCAGTGGGAGCTGAAAGTCATCCATTTGATTATACTTATAACCTCAAACTTATATAGTGTATATATATATATATCCATTTAATTTTAAAAAAAAAAAACCTTCTCTCCACAATGGCAATAGGATAGTGCAGGGATTATTTGGGGAAAGGTTGGAGAATGGGTAAGAGGTTTCAATTCAACGTTGAACCTCTGCATCATTGGATGTTGGGTCTAGTAAAAATGATTAATCTCTTATAATGTGGTTAACCAATATTCAAATCCCCACTGAAGAGTACTCACATTTAGTATTTGACAAGGTAGATACCTATGCTTATCAAGAAAAAAATGTTGAACACCCACCTCCTTGATTGCACAAGTGAAAGCTATTACGGTAGGAATGTTCAGTGTAGCCAGAATATCCAACCTCAAATTAAAGCCAGTGGTTATAAAAATGTGTTGCAGAAATAATTGTTGAGCTCATGATGACACTGAGATCATATGGATCCGACAGCTTTCTATTATTTCTGCTCATAACAGTCCATAAAACTATACCATACATCAAACGGCTGTTTCTTATCCGATCCAGTCGCATTCATATCTAACATTTTGAAATTACTAATGCACTGGATGGTCTTGTAAGGGATCACAATATTTGAACTTCAAACTTCATTCTGCTCTTTGTCAAAGGCAGCAAAATTTAGAGAAATTTGTCGCAAAAATGCGTTTAGTTTCTATGCATGTCTTCTTCTTCTTCTTCTTCTTTCATTTTCCAATTTGCAATGGCCACTAGTTGTACAAGTTGGAACCGAAGTAAAGAATATTCAAGCGCCATAAAGAATATATTCTCATGAAGGAACGACTGTTCAATTCATTTACAAGATTAATGGAATGGAGACACACACACACACACTTGCATATGATTCCGTGAATGTTTTTCAATAAATAAAGTCATCCTCTTTATGAGTGCCCTTGTTGATTAAATTAAGCATATCATCGGTCTCTTCTTAACGAATATAATTATTTCTTTTTAATTTTTTATAGTGTTTTGGATTTTTGGAAATCATTGTTGCACTCACATATATCTCCAGAAAAGCCGTAAAAATGTTGGAAAAATTGTTTTCCTGCTCATTGTAGTTAAGTATTTTGATATTTTCTTCTATTTGTGCAATTGAACTGATGGAAGATATTTTTCTTTTTGTTAATAAAATGATTACAAATATTTTAATGTCCTTGGGGTATTATTGTCCGATAGATTAAATACAGACTTCTATTTTTCATGGTACACCAAACATGCTTATCTCATTCTATCAAACATTCAAACACCATCCTCATTCCAATCTCATCCTCAATTGTATAAAAATGTTTTATGAACCAAAAGGGCCAAAGTTTGTACTAGATATAGAAAATCATAAGAAATAAGGCCCTAAAAGAGAGCATTTTTAGAGTTGGGAATTTGGATCGAGCCTGTAAGACCGTCTAATTAAACCCATTTAATTAGAGAGCTGAGCCTATGATTTTGAACTCCCAAAAGAAAACGTGCCTAAAAGGGTCAGCTCTAATGAGCCTTAAAAGGGCTAACCTTGTAGGATTGAAGGCTGGCCCTTTTAAGCCCGCCATAATTTTTTCTATATATATTTTACTAATTTATATGTATTTTACATAATAAACATATTTTAAATTTATGATTTTGGTTTATTATTTGTTGCAAAAACTTAAAATGATGATGATGATGGTGTTACAAATGAAATATTTGATATTTTTTTATCTCGCTAAAGCAAAGCCTTCTGAGCTTATTCCCAGGGTGAAACTCGGTCAAATTAAAATATTCTTAAAATTGAAGATAGTGATGATGATTGATAAAGAAAGAAGTTATGCTGTATGATTTGTAAACTTAAATTTAAGACTTTTAAAGTATTTATTATTGTCGATGTAATTATT
>QFDD01007778.1:0-10186 GCA_006871305.1 Vachellia collinsii | reverse complement strand
TCAGCACAAGCAAAATCAAGCAGGTGGTCTTTAGTATCAAAGATCATCCACAATAACAAAACTGTAGCAGATGACGAGAATGCATTTGCACAAGCAGATGAAGCACTGCAATTTTTTGTGCTTAGCTTGAGCTGCAAAACGGTGTCAGAAAACACTAGTAATCTGCAAACCCAGTTGGAAAAACTTGAGTCTCAAATAGAAGATCTTGAAGAAGGGCTTGAGTTCTTGTTTAGGCGTTTGATTAAGATCAGAGTTGCCCTTCTTAATATCTTCAATAACTAGAACAAATTTGGGGGGATAAACTTTTGTAGTTCTGTAGAAATTTACAATGTACATGAGAAAAAAATATTAATTGTAGATTCTTTTTTTATCATTGAAGTATGCTCTTAACTCAATCTTTGGTTGCATTATATTGTAGGCCAAAAAAAAAATGAATATTTGACAAAGTTCTAAGCTGCCAGAAATTGATAACCAATGATATACTCATATAATGCAACGCGTTGATTAGTGAATCAGAGAAAAAGCAAATGATTAGATTTATCGTGAAAATTTTCTTTAGAGGAGAATGTCTTCTCCTTTTTACATTAGATCATTTCAATAAAAATAATAAATTATTCATATTATTTTTGCTTTTGAGATCTACATTTCTATTTATTAAATATCAGGATTTTATTACAAATCTATATCTTTATTCATTAGGTTTTTATACAGAGGAATTAAAACTGCTTTGGTTATTATATAATAATCAATGTTGTCAGTTAGGTCTTAGGGAGTTAGTATTGGATTATAACACACTAATTAATATGTTTATTAACTCCATATTCCAAATACATTATACGCACATATGAGGTGTGTGTATAATATACTGTATTCAGTAGATGGTCGCAGAACTTTGGCGAGCTATTTTTATTTATGAAATGAAGGGTTTAAATGAAGCTAAGTTAATTGTAAAAGCTTCTTCAGATTCCTTGTATATGGATGAAATGATAGATCCAGAATCTCAGATTGAATAAGGATGAACTTGTTGCGTTAATCATAAAACTTTTTTTTTTGGTCAAATATCAAACATAATACAAAATATTAAAACGTATTCATGGAACTCAAATCACAAGCATTCATCCCTGAAAGATATCTATGCTATCTCTATCAATTGGACCAATTCAATTTGATGTATTTTCATTTATATCCTTAAGTACTTTTCATATGAATTAAGAGGTTGTTTGGGGAACACCTTCAAAAATTATTCTTACACTTTATTAACATTTACAGAATAAAACTCTTATTATGTATTTACTTTGTATAAGGTACAATCACTCAAAATAAAGTAAATCAAACACCCTTTAAACCAGAGTATATGTTTAAACAAAACAAAAAAGAAGAAGAAGAAGAAAGAAAGCCTTGTTTCACTCATGGTTTATGAGTAAAAGATGTTTGTGTCCTTTCAGGTATTGAAAGGGACGTTGAGATCAAAGAGACAATCCAAAGAAGACTTGACAAGTGAAGCAGCTCATGTTCCTTGAGAGAAGCATACCGAGTAGTCCACACGTGCAAGAGAGCAACATTTAAAAGTTCAATGGGAGCGAGTTTTGTTATTGAAGGAAATGATGAGATTGTTAGGATAGTTCAAAAGTGTTGGGACCATCAAAAGGAACCGATAAGATATTAGGGTACTTCACTATACATAATGACGGGAAATAACTATTTGCCCACATGTCACGTTAGTTAAGGTTGAAGTGACCATTTCCAATTTTTTTTATATACACATGTCCAAATATAAATTGCATTATCTTAGTTGATTTTTTTAACTCAACTTTAATTTACAAAAATTAGCTGGAATAAAAGTTATTTATCGTAACATCAATTAAAACAAACCCTTAGCATTAGGAGCAAACATGTTCTTCTTTTAAAAAAGCATAGCATCTATTCGGACTAGCGATATAAGTTACTTTTTCAATGTAATTTATAATTTACAAGATAAATATGTAAAGGTAATTTTATTTTGACTTACATTAACGTGGTTTTTCAATATCAATGCAAACAGGCCCTCGTTGTTGAAAGCTGAATTTTAAAGCTTCTTATGGTGTTTGGAACTTTTGAAGCTGGTTCTTGAATACATAATCCAATATTGCCCTATTTGTCATTGTATTATAAAAATACGTTTATGTAAATCAAGATAAAACTCTTTTTATATACATATTACATATATTGTAAGTCACGTTGAAAAAATAATTTTTATTACTAATTCAAACGGGTCCTATATTATCTACATTATCTAGACAAATTTAAGTTAATATAAACTTTTTATAAATATATTAAAATATAAATATCATTACATTAATTTGTAATTGAATGGGTAAAATATAGAAGAAGGTGTGGGTTATTTTATAGACTATAAATCATACTTATCTTATAAAAATAAGTTCAGTAAGTCCAGATAAAGTTGTTTTCAACTACTTATATTATAAATTATAAATCATGTTAAAAAGTAACTTTTACCTAACTCATTAATTGGCATGCATACAAAGAACTGAGGATCCGTTTGGATAACTGTTGAGAAAATGACTTTTGACCAGAATGCATTTTAAAAAATGATTTTTATTTAGAATATATTTTGGAAAATGAAAACTTGTTTGGATAAACATTATAAAAGTGACTTTTGGTTAAAAATGATTTAAAAGAAAATGAATCTCATTAAATAATATATTTTATTTTATATTGTGATAAAATTAGGGGTGAAAATGAAATGATAAAGTAGTTATAATATCATTAATCTCGACTTAACATATCTAGGTTGCGACTCTTAATGTCTCAGGATATGGCTTGGAATTTTTATGTTTAGGTTGTGATCTGAAATGTCATAGGTCACAACTTTAAATATCCAGGTTACAACTTGTGGTTGTGACTTGAAATACATTTTGAGTAGAATGAGTTTTTTTTTCTTCTTCTCCCTATGTTGCATGTTGGACACAACCTCTCCCAAACATGCGCCTTCTCCTCAAAATGCATTTTTGTGTCTAGAATGCATTCTTGATGTTAAACAGATTCTTAAAGACACGCAGTTTACACAATATAAAATAAATATATGAAAAAAATTTTATCTCAATTTATATAAAAGTGATTCTAGAAATGGTTTTTGTAAAGCTTTGCAAGCACTGAAACTGTGTGTGGCAAGCAGCGCTCCTGGACGCCTCGGGGTGTACTCATCCAGTGGACGCGTGTACGGTGGGAGGTGACTCACCCATTCATCACTTCCAACACGGGCGCTTGTGGTGGGCCACCTCCTGTCCTGCCTTACTGGGCTTTGTCTTCCTCCCCTTCAATCCAAAATAAAAAATATTCTTCATAACAAAAAACAAAATAATCTTCTTTTTAACCCTTTCACAAGAATTACAAGTTTAGTTAAAATTAGATCCTATTATTAAGAATGACATGAAAATCTTATTAAAAAAGCCCTATAATATGGACAACAGGTAGTAATATCCCCATAAAAATTAATTAATTTTTATTGAATAGTCCCAATCTATCATGCCTTGGTGAACTTTCCAACTATAATGGTTCTCTCATGAATAAAAGCCATTACTCCCTTTTTTCACAAAAAAAAAAAAAAGCACCGTCACATGGTTTGCATTTTCTTAATATTTTGGATCATTTTAAATGGGTTCGAAAACAATTGGTACGGCATCTTTTCTTTTCTTTTCTTCAACGACATTGCTTCATGAGTTGGAACATTTCCTTTATTTTCTTTACTATTTTCAAATGACTTGGTTTTGCTTTTCATTCTGCATTTCTGCTCTGTCTTCTCAGAATACTGATATAACAAATTTGCCAATAAATATTAATGCGGTATCATGCTTTATATTTCTTTTCGAAACGTTTGCCTCTCGTGATACAAACGGCAAAAAGTAACTTATGATAAGTGTGAACTTGCGATTGAATCATAAGATACACAATGTCCCTCAAATGGCACCTCAAACTCCAGTCTAAATAGAAAATCGCATCAATTTTGGAATAATTTTCAAAAGAAAGAAAAATGATTTCATGATCAATAAATTTGATCCAAATTTTATGTATACATAACATAATTAATTAGAGCGGAAAATTTTCATGTTCTTTGTTGGTTCCATGACAATGAGAGAAGCCTACAACCTTGGACGACGGGCATCAAGGTAAAGAACAGTAATGGGTTTAGCATACACATTTCTTCAGTTGAATAGTGATTACATTGTTGATTCTTCCCATAAATTATATATTTTCAATATATATATATGGTTAGAATTTTTTTTGCCAATACTGGCCAAAAAAGTTTTTGCCAATGATATTGATTTTTTCATGCAACAACAAAAAAAACGTTTATTCTTATTTATTATATCATATATTTTTGCTGAGTTTCGGGGAATTCGTACATGCCAAGGGCTGCCACATTTCTCGCGGGAGCTCGACAACCAAGAAGAAAAAATTTTAACTTCGTCCCTTGATCGCATTTCACTGCCAAATGCTACTTTGCTTCTGATTCCCATCACCATTTCTATATGCACCCGCACGACACTTCACACCTTGTTTGTTCCATTCAACTTTCTTGGTAAAGACTCGATATCATCTCTAGCTTCTGGGTCTTGCTTGGAGTAAGATTTTTCTCTTTTAATTTATTTTCTGAAGTGTTACTTTGAGTATCTGAAACTGTGCGTGTCTCCTGCTTTTGTGGTGGCATCTTTGTGTATGATACACTTTTTCTTGGCTTAGCTTGCTTAAGGTCTGAGCTTCAATTTGTTCTCTTTCGTGGGATTTCACTTTGTCTCACAAAGGACTGACCGTGATCTTTCGTTGTTACTAGCAGTAGCCAACCGCGCAATGGCTTCTTCTGTTTCTGTGAGCTTGAAAGCTAATCCTCATTTTGTGAAAACAAGAACAGACCATTATCTTCTTCGTCAAGATAATGGGTTTTGTGGAGAAAGAATCAGAGGAAGCCTGAATAACAATATGTGCGTGAATCAGTTGGCGACGTGTTTGAGAACGGGAGAGAAAATGAAGAAGGCAAAACCATGTGCTGTCTCAGCGATTCTGACTTCAAATAATGCCCACGAATCCGTGGTAAGTTAACTTCAATTCTTGGTCTGGGATTTTTGTTTCTACTTCCTCAATCTATGGAAAAGAAATTATGATTTATTTATGTAATTTCCTGTAATTTCTGTTTACTCGTTGGTTTCGATTTTCAGGGCTGGAAAGTGCCATCAGTTCTCAGTCGAAAGGCTGACCCAAAAAATGTAGCTTCCATTATATTGGGAGGAGGTCCCGGTACTCATCTCTTTCCTCTCACCCAAAGATCTGCAACACCAGCAGTAAGTGAATGCAGTCCAAAGTTTGTGATTTTTGTCTTGTTTGATTGACTGTCGCATTGTCATTAAGGAGAGCAAGAGTAACCATCCCGGTAGAGTATAAGGAAAGGGTTAGTCCCTTATAATATGATAAATCAAATTTTGAATTCCTGTTGAGGGAGGTAACCACATACCTGAAACATGATTGCCTCAAACAGGATATCAAAAAAAGGAGAGTTAGAGTATTGTATAAGAGTACCATGACATGATGATAATCTTTTTTAACTTTATCAGTGTACTATGTGATGTCACCTCTGTGACTGAAGAAGCATCACATTTATATAGATACAACGTTATCCTATAAATTATATCAAAGCTGGCGTCTGTCTCTATTGTGTCCTTTCCTGTTTTAATGGATAAACATGAGAGATTTTAAAGTTCGTTGTTGTGATGATATGGCATTCATTTACAGGTCCCTCTTGGAGGATGTTACAGACTAATAGATATCCCAATGAGCAACTGCATCAACAGTGGCATCAACAAGATTTTTGTTCTAACCCAGTTCAATTCTGCCTCTCTGAATCGGCACATCGCCCGCACTTATTTTGGAAATGGCATCAACTTTGGGGATGGATTTGTGGAGGTATGTGCTGTTAAACTGTAAGGCCAATTGCCATCATTTAGATTACATGATCTGTAATGAAAGGAAATAATATTTGAGATCTTCAGTTCACATAAAATTAGGAATTATCTGTGAGTTGTAGGCATACACAAGCCACTTGAGAATTCTTCTATTCTTTTGGGGTTTGGATTTGCAAATTTCTATTTAGTGTTAACTAAGGCAGACCCATATGAGAACAGGTTCTAGCCGCCACTCAAACTCCGGGAGAAACAGGAAAGAATTGGTTCCAAGGAACTGCAGATGCTGTGAGACAGTATACATGGGTGCTCGAGGTGGGCGAGGAATTTTGTATAAACACTGCAAGCACTTTTTTATATATTTTCCTGATTTGAACCAGGTGATGATAGGCTGATTGTTGTAGGATGCCAAGAATATAAACATTGAGAATGTGTTGATCTTGGCAGGGGATCATCTGTACCGAATGGATTACATGGACCTTGTACAGGTATACAAAGCAATTGTTTCCTAGAGTAGTACTAGCTCTTGATTTCATCTTCACTAAATTTGCTGATATATTTATAACCAATTTAACAGACTCATGTTGACACAAATGCTGATATTACAATTTCTTGTGCTGCAGCAGGGGATAGGTGTGTTGAATCTCTTTAGATTTGTTTCCTCGCTTTTTTTCAATAATTTCTTTTGTGTTTTTTTGTTTTCCATCTATTTGCTGCTTATGAACTTCCTGGTGGCTAGCTTACCTTTGTTTCCACTCTAAATTTTTGTTTAATGGCAAATTTCCTGCTTTTCAGCCGTGCATCAGATTATGGATTGGTCAAAGTAGATGGAAGCGGTCGCATCATTCAATTTTCAGAAAAACCAAAGGGTATTGATTTGGAAGAAATGGTAATTTTTTTTTTAAATTCTTTTCTGGATAGTTGTGCTAAAGCTGGTCACTGTTTGGAAGCTATTCACTGACAAAATGGTCTTTTGCATTATGGCTTATTAAATATGATTATGATCATAATGCATTGATCTGGGTTCTTCTTTTCTCGCAGCA
The DNA here is from genome assembly GCA_006871305.1 of Vachellia collinsii. Lineage (NCBI taxonomy): Eukaryota > Viridiplantae > Streptophyta > Magnoliopsida > Fabales > Fabaceae > Vachellia > Vachellia collinsii. Next base: position 3,192 of record QFDD01007778.1, on the reverse strand, counting down.
AGTAAATACCTCTCTCATTGGGTTGTCACCCCAAGATGCATTGAAGTCACCATATATTGCATCCATGGGGGTTTATGTATTCAAGACAGATGTTTTACTTGACCTCCTGAAATTCAGATATCCGTCGTCCAATGATTTTGGATCTGAAATCATTCCTGCTGTTGTGAAGGAACACAATGTCCATGTAAGATGGATTCTCATCTCCAATATGCCTATCTTCTTTCTAATGTTTCTATCCATTCTGGAAGAAATCTTATCTGCTACCTATGAGGAACTGATTTCACTAGCATTTAGCACCATGGTTTGTGAAAATTTCTTCACGCAAGTTCACATAGCTAACCTTAAATTTTTGGAGTCATCCAAGCTTGTTGTCATCTGTTTGTTACTGCTACATTATTGTGCACATGAAAGTGATGACAATACAAGCCCAATGTCTATTGTTTTCACAGGCATTTTTCTTCAGAGACTACTGGGAAGACATTGGAACAATAAAGTCATTTTACGATGCTAATCTTGCTCTTACTGAAGAGGTGTGTTCAAGATAATCATGTCTGGCATTTATATTTAGCATTCTTCTCATTATGTGAGCACATGCATCATGTATTTCTGCAAGTTCATTAAGGTTGTTATCTTCTTTGTTGTGTACTTATTCAGAATCCGAAGTTTAAATTTTATGATCCCAAGACACCTATTTTCACATCTCCTCGATTCCTACCGCCAACAAAGATTGATAATTGCCAGGTATGACAATGTGCCTTATAAAGCATGTTGCTAAGTTCATGAGGTGTTTTCCCATGTTTGGTTTTGTCTTTGTAGATAGTGGATGCAATTATCTCCCATGGATGTTTCCTGAGAGAATGTACAGTCCAACATTCCATTGTTGGTGAACGTTCACGTCTGGATTACGGTGTTGAGCTTCGGGTAAACTGCCATAACTTTTTGACTCTGCACAGTGAGTACAATCCCATGGGAGCTGATTCAGACCATCTAAAACCTACTTTTTACAGGACACTGTTATGATGGGAGCTGATTATTACCAGACGGAATCTGAAATTGCTTCTTTGCTAGCAGAAGGAGAAGTCCCTATTGGGATAGGAAGAAATACCAAAATTAGGTAATCTTACCTATCATTATTTCATCCTACTATTGACATATGAGGGTATTAATGATTTAACATTATCAATTAAAATTCAGGCAATCAATATATGATCTTCATTCCTTGATATAAAAGTTGGATGAAATAAATTAGATATGATAAGTAACAAATGTGTGTTAGTTTTCTTGAAATACCCTCTTTAATCATATGTATTAGAACCAACCCCTGATAGAAACTCCTTAATATATGCAATTAATAGAGATATTTTGAAAAAAATTGTAAATTTGGGAGATGAAGTGGATTGAAATCTTATATTTATGATCAAAACAAACTCTTTATATAGTTCCTATATTCAATACCGGAGATAGTATAACAAAATCTACAATCTCATTCCTCAAACTATGTGTAAGACATGGATATTCACATTTAATTGCCACTCGTTACTTTTTGTTGAAGGAACTGTATAATTGACAAGAATGCAAAGATTGGGAAGGATGTCGTTATCATGAACACAGATGTAAGCAAAGTTACCTGATCTCATCCTCTTTTACTTTTGAGTCAACTTCATCGGTTAGATTTGTAGATTCTGCATTGAGTAGCGCCTAGTATGATCTATGCCGATTCAGATGCTGTTTGTCCGCAGGGAGTTCAAGAAGCAGATAGACCGGAAGACGGATTTCATATTCGTGCAGGAATCACAATCATAGTTGAGAAAGCAAGAATAGAAGATGGCAAGGTCATATAAGCAGCCTCTCACTCTTGTATGAGTCTGAAAAGGCTGGTTGCAAGAGTCACCGGAAAACTTTAACCCATTCTCATATGAGCAACACTCTAATCTGTGGAGTAGTTAGGATCTCATGTGGCAGAGTGCTACCTCCTACGCTGAAGCCAGCAGAACCCTTTTTCGCTATATCTTCCACCACACGTACAATCAACAAGCCAAGTAGATTATAGCTTGTGGCAACAGTGTTAGTCTTTAAGATGTTACAACCTGTGTCTCTCACCCTATTTGCTCGAGTTATAGATGTTTTGAAATAAGAGGACGGGTTAATAAAACATGATATCACGGAATAAATCTTATATTTGGCAAGCTGCTTTCTCAGTGTGTCGCTTACATTGACAACAAAGCCATTTCCGCTCAAATGTTCAAGTTCACGTCCTCTTTGCAAAGAGTCCTATGGTAGTCAATGAATTTATAAACTAGTGGTACGAAAGATTTTCTGTAAGAGATAGATTGTGGTTCTGATCTCCTTGTGACATCAACTTATTAGTATTTATCCATTTGATTTTAAGAAAAGGAAAGAAGGTACGCAAATGGGAGGATGTTGCCTCTTTTAAACGTTGTCTTATTCTAACGTTAATTAGACTTAGCTTATTACGAGGTAAAAATGATTGATTAGAATATTTATGAATAAAAAATCAGTTTTATTTTTTTTTATATAAACAATCAAATATACAATATTATTAAATAATGTAAAAATATTATACAGTATATTGGGGAAAAAACTCATGATATTTGAATATTGATGTATTAATTCCATTGTATTATAAAGGTTAACAAACGGAATGTGGGAACTTCAAGTGGGAATGGCCAATATTTACGAGGGAGGGACCGAACAGAATAGAAAAATAAAAACTTTTCGATTTCTCCATCGGTTCCCTTTGTTCCCGAGCTTCAACGCTCTTCGCAGTTGCAGGTCAACTCCTAATCCTTCACTATTCTCCTATTTCCTTCCTGATTCTGTGTTATTTTCTCTTCCAATTCAATTACTCTGCTGCTTTCGGAGGAATTTAGGGTTCGAAAGATGGGAGCTTGAGTGGGGAAATAAATCTTCGCAGATCTTATTTTTAACAATTTATCAAGTTCTTTCGGCAATTACAGCTGATTAGTTTCGCTTTCTCGTTCTTCCCAAAGTGTAATAGGGTCGGATACGTTCAATTTCGTTGGTGCGAGTCAATGCAACAAAAGTGCTTTCTTTGATTTATCATTCTTGAACTTTACAATTCTCGAGGGTATGTTTATTTGTTATCAGGTATGGTCTCTAATGCAAATTAACTAGTTAAATGATTTGTCAGACGTGATTCATGTTTCTAGT
>QFDD01007777.1:0-10878 GCA_006871305.1 Vachellia collinsii | reverse complement strand
TGTGTGTGTGTGTGTGTGTGTGTGTAGTTAAAGCTATCAAGCAAATCAGGCATGTCTATGGGATCTCCAACATCGGTTGGCAAGGTGACCCATGTGTTCCGTATGACTTTGCTTGGGACCGTCTGAATTGCAGTTATGGCAATAATAACATAAAAATCATTTCATTGTAAGTCACACTCCAATACTGCTCTTGTGTGTGATCTGTTATATTTGAAGCATATATTCAAGAACAATTTAGTGTTAGGATTAGGTCAAAGGGCAAAAATGTTCTGAAAATTTTCTGTGAGGGGCATTGGGCAACCGAGACTTGTATTCTCTTTAGTTCTTGTGCTTCCTTAATTAATTTTCATAAATTAGTTAATGGGATCTTATATTCAGGATCAATGGTGGTATTTTTTTTAATTTACATGTTATTAAAATGTGAACATCCTATTGTACATTTCCCAGAAAAGAAAATCCATAGCACACAGATCCATCCCAGCATAAATCAAACCCAGAATCAGTCAATTTAAAGTTAAAATCATTCAATCTCAAAAAATTTAAAGTTATAGAAAAAAAAATTATATGGAGAAGTAAAGGAAGTTCGCAACCTCGTTAAATTGTTATTTACTTTATTGGACTTGGTTTCACTTTATTTGACGTCCAACAATTTTTCTAGTTCAATTCTGTAAGATTTCAAGAATTTGACGATGCTGAAAGCTTCATTTGATTCTCCATCTAGTTGTTCCGAAATTTGAGTCTTTTAAGATTGATTGATTTTAATTTTGCATTCAGATGAATTCTTTCTAATTTGATAGTTACTAATGGGTTGGATTTTTGCCATCAGTGAATTTTTTCCTATGGATCATCGATAGTAGATGGATTTAGTTGGAAAGGATTGCTTTGGTGGAATTCAGAAATTTTACATTTTCATAGCATATAAATTAAAAAAATACCACCTATAGTCTTTAATATGAGATTTGGTTGACTAATTTAGAGATATTGTGAAGGCTAAATTATTTCAAAATACATAAGTTTAGGGTGCCCAATATACTTCAGAGAAATCTTTCAAACCATTTTTACTCTTTCATTTAAACCCTACATAGTTTGGTCAATAACGTTGATTGTTAGATTTTTTAATGGAGGAGCGACATTTCCCTCTTTTTAAAACTTTATTGACAGAATTGCCTCTCGAAAACTTCAGGGTGCCCTATGCCCCTTCCAAGACATTTTTGCCCTTTAAAATGTCCAAAAGTTTGCCATACTTTGGCCATTGCATATGAGCTACTGATAATTCCTGTCAAAGTTGTGAAATATATATAAATTGTAGGAACTTGAACTCAAGCAAACTCACTGCAGTAATAGCACCATCGCTTACTAATTTGGAAAAATTGGAGTCCTTGTAAGTTGTGTCATTAGATTTAATCTAAACATTATTCAAATACTATCAATTAATCATGTCGTTAAATATTATGAATAACATTTGCGCCTTGCTCATAGGGATTTGTCAAACAATGAACTGCCTGGTCCACTACCTGAATTTCTTGCAACTCTTCCTAATTTGAAATTCATGTAAGGCTCGGCTCGAGCTAATATTACTGCATTAGTACTGCTTTTATTCTGGGATTGTGAAGCCAAGTATCTTAAATTTCCATTCTTTTTTTCCCATCTTACAGTAATGTTACAGGAAATAAGCTCCCTGGTACAATTCCCAAGGCTTTAAGGGAAAAGGCTAATTTGGAGCTAAGGTTTACGTTTCTCCATTATCAAATTCTATTTTACTTAGACCCCTCAAGCTGGTTTAAAATTAGATAGAACTTATATGTTGACAAGCCATGGTGAACTAGTAAGGTGTAAATGTTTTCGCCTCTTTCAACAAGTGTGCTTTTCAGAATTTAAATTTGTATGGTCCTCTTTACTGGATAAGGCTGCTTAAGACCTTAACTAATAGCTTATTGTATAAAAGGTCTATTCTTATGTCATGGTTAGTATGCATGAAAGGAATTTCAGTTGAAGGAGAAGGAAAGAGAAATTTCTTTCTTTAATTATATGCTTGGTACACATTATGCAGGCTTATATGAATTGGGGCTTTTATAATTCAAGAGACCAAACGGAAATAAAGTAAATTTGAGGAAACAAGGATTGTATTAATTGTTTTTTAAATATATTAAAAATTATAGAATTATACAAATACTACTCAAGTCTAATTAACAACGTTGCTCTATTTTACCAGTGTAGACAAGAATTCAGGTCTTTGTCCTTCAAGTTCATGTAAAGAAGTGAAAGAACACAATAAGTTTGTGATTACACTGGTTGCATCACTTTCGACTTTGGCCATTGTCACTGTTCTTATTGTATCTTTGATTTGGAGATTTAATATGAAAACAGGTATTATATATGATTTTACATATGTATGCTATCACTTGTAGATGTATCTATATATAATTATATATGTTGGTCCTTTATGAAGTTTCAAGATATTTGACCTAACACTGTGCAGTTTTTTCCCCGAACCTCGGAAGAAGAAGGATGTTGTGAAACCAAAGAATCAAAGTTTTTCTTACTCAAAGGTTCTCTGTATCACAAAAAACTTTAAAACAATCATTGGAGAAGGAGGGTTCGGCAAAGTTTACCTTGGCACTTTAGAAGATGATACGCAAGTTGCTGTGAAGTTACTTTCCCCATCTTCAAGACAAGGGTATAAGGAATTTCAATCAGAGGTTAGAAATCAAAATCAAGTATTTAGATTTCAAAAAAAATGTAGTCACTCAATAGTGATTATATATATACACTAACTCAGTGCTTAATATAAGTCATGTCATTAGATTGAAGAATTTAAATAAATTATTTTGAAGTATTTATTTATATTTATCATTAGATTACATATTGGTTTATAATAATGTTTATGTACCTTGGATTGTTATTCAAAGATGATGGAGCTAATTTTTAACTTGTAGGCTCAACTCTTAACAGTCATTCATCATAGGAATTTAGTTTCACTTGTTGGGTTTTGTGATGAAAACGATGTGAAAGCATTGGTTTATGACTATATGGACCTTGGAGACCTCAACAAATTATTGTCAGGTTTAACTTATATCATACTCATCTGATCCTATTTTAGAACATAGATAAGGTTATATTTGATATTATTTATAAGTCATATCATTAAATTTTTCTTGTGAATGTACAATTTTACTCTTTACTTATTATGTGCTAACTTTTCTCATGTGTTACAATTAATATTAAATAGGGATAAGTTAAAAAAGTGTTAAATTTGAAAGCAGATAGTTAATAGAGTTTAAAGTTTTTTTATCCATGTTAAATATGTTAAAAGCGACTTATATACATGAGCAAAGGAGAATGCACCTAAACTTCTCAATATCCTATGGTTGTTGATGCACAATTTCAGAACAGAATTTATTAATAATAATAACAAAATCATCATGTACGTATTTTGGCTTGTGAGGCACATTTCTTGATCAACAAATTGATTTATGCAGAGAAAAACCAAAATCCTTTAAAGTGGAGGGAGAGACTTCAAGTTGCTGTTGATGCAGCAAAAGGTTAGGGAATCTGGGATTTTTTTTCCCTCTCTCCTTCAATCACATTACATCTTAACTTAATTAGCTTACATAATCTAATTAATGATGTTGCAGGATTGGAATATCTTCATAATGGTTGTAACACTCCTATAATCCATAGAGACTTGAAGCCATCAAATATTTTATTAAATAAAACCAAGGTAGCCAAAATTGCTGACTTTGGATTGTCCCATCTATCAACTCAACCAATTGGTACACCTGGTTATATTGATCCTGAGTAAGTCATTATCGCATTTGAATACTACTCCCTCTGTTGCTTTTTATAACAAACATTTAACATAATTACTTCGGTAAAAAATTTGGTTAATTTCAATATGTACGAATTGTAACTTTTGTCCCAAAAACAATCTTATTTATGGGCAGAGAGGGAATAAGAGAAACAATAGTGAAATCAATCTCTAGGGATGTGATAATGAATTCATTGGAATTAAATGGGGGCAATACGGAGAGTCGCAAACAAAATTTTTAGACAAATTTCAAGTATTATTTACAATAAAAATGAGATAAATGTGTTAGTTGTTTCTTATAAAAAAGAACGAAGAGAATAATGAAGAATTATTTGTTACTAATTGTCACCACTATCCACTTAAAGGCCAGAGATTAGTCATGTCTTGAATGAACTAAAAGAACTATTAATTATACACTAACTGATTATTGGCATTATTACAGATTTCAAAGATCCGGAAAGCTAGATAAAAAAAAGTGACATGTACAGTTTTGGAATGATTCTTTTTCAACTAATAACAGGCCATCCTCTGATACGAACACAACTTGAGAGTATTTCTTTTATAATTGATTGGATTCATCCTAAAATTGAGTGTGGAGATATCCAAAGCATCGTTGATCAAAGATTGAAAGGTGAATTCCAAGTTTGTTCTGCTTGGAAGGCTGTGGAGACAGCAATATCATGCATTGAACCACATTCCTCCCAAAGGCCAGAGATTAGTTATGTGTTAAATGAACTAAAAGAACGTTTGTCCATGGAGATAGGTCATTCCGATTCTGATGGAACACCAAGCCATCCAATCAATTACCATTCTGGGCAGCTTGATTCAATCACTACCCTCTCAGCAAGGTAGTTCCTATACAATAGTATATGCTGCTAAAAGCCATGGTTCATCATCCTTGTTTAAGGATCACTAGAAATGCCAACGTCAATCTGTTTGTGTGTTAGTTTGTTTTTGTTTGCATGCATGTGAAAATGGATATTGTTATATGTAATATAAAGTGGTTCTCTGAACTTGTTCTGTAAAATTATTTATGTTTTATTGGATTAAAAAGCTATTTGACTTCATAATTCATGTCACATCCCCCCCCCCTTTTCCTCCATTTGCTGATGAAAGTAGAGTTGATTGTTTCTTCCCCCCAGCCCCAATTTAGTTTTGCTTGTTTCATGAATTTCTAACTAATTCATAGGAATAAGTTTGCATTTCTTAGATATATATGCCTTCCATGAATTGTTTCTGCAAAATATATTCACAAGATTGCCAATCATCAAGGGACCTGTATATTGCATAGGAGCACACATCCAACATTTTTTTAAGTACGATTATTCTTCTATTGAAAACAATCATATACGAGGTACTGTTGAATACTAAATGTATGTATTATTGTTAGAGAGGATTGATTTAGACCTTGATTTGCTTCAATGTGAGAGACTAGCGCTATATGGCAAAATATCATGGTATGCATGTATCTTGAGAATATTTATGAGCAGCTTCTTGAATGAAAGAAACCACACAGTCTCTGATCCTTCTCTTTGAATTCTTTTCATAGGCCAATTTCAATATAAAGCCATCCTCATGATGGAGAAAATGACCACTAACATAGCCCAAAGTTGTCCCTAGTCCAAGCCATATAGCCGTTTCTTCCCCACTCTTGAGTTCTACAAACGACTTGTTCATCTTCATCCAAATTTTATGTCATCTGCATAATTCCCTCAATGATTTTCCTAAAATCTAAACGACATTCTGAAAGTGGCAGTGAGGCCTAAGGTTAACGAAAACAATGGAGTAGTGGAGAGGGAAGAAATTAAAGAAGTGATAAAGAGATTAATGAAAAGTAAAGAAGGTGAAAAGAGAATAAAAGTAGAAAAAAAAGGAAAAGAAGGAAAAAAAGTAATAGATAGAGAATAAAATAAAAATAATGAAATATAATGCTCTTAAAGGGGCACGTGGCCCCTATAATCGAAAAGGAAATATGATCACGTGAGGGGTGAGTGAAGAAGAGAAGGCTGGCAGCTGAGTGAGTGAGGGCTGCGCCGCTAGTGTTGACCGTGTAACCATAGTTTGCCAGCTACTCGTGCCAAGCTTTGTACGTAATATGGTCTTGGAGTATTTGTTTTTTATCTTAATAACCCAAATGTTAAAAAAGAAAAAATTGTTAAGGTTTGAACGAGCTAACCCTCAACCTCACAAGACATTCCTTTAACCTACAGTTTTATAGAGTTGGCCTAATCTTTCATTTAAATTGGTTTAATCGGATTGATCCAACGAATTCAACCTATTTTTTCGGCTTTAACTGTAAGCATAGGTATTAAATACTGCATAAATTCATATAAAAATAATAAACAAGCCAAGAAATTTGAGGAAAGGATAAAAGAATAAAAAAGAAGTGCAGGGTGAGTCCAGGTCTAAATCAACCAAATTAATATAGGCTTTATTAAGATGTATTTATTTAATCAGAAAGTATGTTCTTTTTGTTTACTATTCTAAATATATATCTTGATGATTCTTAACAGTTTCAGAAATAGTTAAATATAGTACACAATATAGAAAATTAAGAATGAAAATAAGGGCACATCTATTAAAATAAAAGATGGAAAATTTAAAAAAATTAAAGTAATTAAATAAAATAATGAGAAAATGATGATGAAGTTCCGTATAAGGGATTTTATGATTAAAACAGTCCCACAAAATTGCATAATTATTTTCAAATTTTGTGGAGTTGTTAATGCACTAAGATGGGGTTGTAATTAATAATTTCATCTTAGTACATGGGGTTGTTAATAGGACTTGACAGTAAGTACGCCATTTCATGAGACTGTTTGATCATAAAATTTTTTACATGAGATCTCATCATAATTCTCCCTTGCATAATTAAACTTTTTACCTCAAATATTTATACCATACGCGAAACCAGAGGACATATATGAGAGGGAAATATTTCCAGTCTATCTTGTTCCAAAATATCTGATGGTTTCATTTATAATCCATTGGTTTTGTGAGTGACATGCCTCAGACTATTACAGCAGCACTCAACCACCTTTCCATTCACCAATAAGTTCAACCACAGGCAAGTTGTCATTGTATAGGGGCAAAAATATATATATAGGCTCCTTCCTCGCTTCTGAAAGCAGGGGCAATCTTTAAACTAACCACTTCGATTCATGTCGCTCTTCCTGTTTCCTACACATAAAATCTAAGAAGATGAAAAACAGATCGTTTCTTCCGTGGATGCTGGCTTTGTATGTGTTTGTTTGGTTCATCACTGTTAGCGACTCAGCACATTCAGTTGCAGAAGGTGATAAGTCAGGTAATCAACCATATCTATTCTACTCAAACGAAGTGCAAATCAAGAATAATTAAGAAATATGCTCCTGGTATTTATTGTAAGGGGTTTACAACTAAATCATGCATATTCTTAGTTATAATATGGTTAAAATTGTTCAAAAGTGATCTAATAATTTATCTCTATTAATTAAACGAATGGAAACATTGATCATTTCCACTATTTGCTTAGATTATTTCTAAAGGAGTTATATACTCGTACGGAACATCCAAAGTGATTTGCGTCGAGGTACAATCTGGTTTTAGAACATTGATTTGCATATATTCATGCTGATTTTATTGGACATCTCGTAAGTGCATCTTTTCGTGAGAAAATGTCAATTCTTCTCCTTTTTTTTTTAAATTGGGAGAGGCAAACAAAAGTTTGATATAAATTTCGAGCACTACAAAAAAAAAATAGCAATTTTTTGACAGAATTTCTGACTGAATACATGTCCGTCGGAAATTCCGTTGGAAATATAATCTTGAGATTAGATCTTTTTTTATTGAGGCTTCGTATCCTTTGGTGAGTGTATTGAGCTGGGATGGGTCAAAAGATCTGCACATATCAGAAAATGTCGATTTCATTTCACAAGAAAACTACTTGGAAAAAGTAGATCATTTTTCTAAGAATGTTTTCTCAATTTTCTTTCCAAAACTGTTTATAATGGAAAAACATGTGAAAAAAGTGCAAAACCAAAGACTGAAGGTTAGATGTGAGGGTTCAGTGACTAATGGGACCTTGTTAAATCAGCTTATAATATTTTAGACTAATATGTAAGGTTCAAAAAATCAGATCAGACATTGAACCGGTCGAGGCAGTGGGTCAAGGGTTAATGGGTTAGATCGAGGTCAAACCGGGGTCAGTCCGGTCATATTAAAATAATGACATTTAATTAACAATATTAAAATATAATATTTTTAATAATGTTTAATTTTAAAATATTCATCTTTATCAGTTAAAATATTTTAGTCACTGTAATTAATAATCATTCATAGTTAAAAAAACATCATTAAAATTCATTCATCATCCATAAAACGCTAAGAATCAATCATAAAAAAATCATGTTGTAATAAAACAAAAAGGGAAGGAAGAAACACCATCCAGTTCTTCCCTTTGTCACTAAATATTAATAAAAACAGTAAACCAAAAAAAAAGAGAAATTGCATTAAGGTCCTACATAAGAAAATTAACACCAGAAAGGTCTCAAAGGTTGCTACTGATAATACATTCACTTGTTAATGATGCTCTTTTACTTCTTAATAAAAACCTTCTGAGACATTTCAAATATTAATTTTTTTGCATGGAACCTTAACGTAATTTTTCAAAAAAAAAAAACAAAGGAAGCATATAATTTTTTTTTTTGAAAAAAAATATATGACCTAGTCAACCCTGTTTTTTACGGGGTTGACCAAGTTGATCCAAGTCAACCCGGTCCCCTGTTCGCTCCGCAAGTGCACAGGTCGCGTCAAGTAATAAAGTGATGAGAAAGTATTGTTCCCACAGGGATTTGCTTAAAAATCTCAACCAATCAAAAGGCTAGGTGCATTCAATCAAGTTAAACAAATCAAACATTTGATGTGAAATGATAATTTTGAAAACTAATTTCTAAAACTAAAAAGTGATAAAAACAATTGATTCTTTAACTTCAAAAGATGATTTTTGGAGCTTAGGATTATTTCTCCCCCTTGTAATTCATAACCTTGACATAACTTCCTCTCATAAATGCTCTTAATATATAAATGTGCTAGTCTAGGATTCTAAAAGTACTTGTAAAAGCTTTCTCAAGTCAAGAACAAGTGTTTGCTTTCATTAATTGCTCAATCTCTTGTTACAATTAATAAAACCCAATTTTCAAGCTTCAATTCTAATGTGACTATGTAAGGCTAACAAGTATATCTTTATCTTGCCAACAAAACCATCCATTTATCATGCAAATTGCAAGTTCTTACACCATTTTACTCAAGTTCCACACTCAACCTAGCCCTCTCAAGCATCAATCAAGTGAACCCAACATCTAAATGGTGATCAAACATTTAGAAGCACTAAGCAAAGAGTAAAATGAACACATATATATCATTAATCACAAAAAGAGAGGAGTATTTAAGAGTTAATCCATACAAGGGTTCAAAATAATCCTAGAATGAAAAGTTTAGCTACTCATTATCATCCACAAGCTACAAATCACAAGGAGAATCATAGCCTAAAATAGATTACAAGAGAGGAAAGGGAAAGGAAGGAGAAAACCAAGAGAAGGAGGATCAAAATCTCTTCCAAAGCTAATCTCTTGCTCCAAGCTCTTCAAGACCCAAACCCTAGCAGACCCAAGTTTCAAAATGCTTCCAAGAAGTGCAGAATGTCGGGCTCCCTCGGGTTTATGGCTTAAAAATCCGATTTTTGGCTCATTACTGATGCTGTGCGTTTTGCTGTTAAAACTGGGCCGCGGTCGAATTGTTTTAAGCTGCAGCTGAGTTCCTCTCAGGTTGAAAGTGCGCTGTAGCCAAGATAAGTACGCTGCAGCTCGTTTTGCCTCTGGAAATCATCTCAAATTAATGTGTTCTACCCATAAATTGACCTCCATTTCTTCCTCTTTGACTTTGCTAATGTGGTTTTGAATCAACTTTGTTCTCCAAATGCTTCTCCAAGTGGCTTGCAATTTTTCTACCAAAATATACCTTGCAAAATGATTAAATTAATCAACTCTTAATAACCAAGGATAAGAGCCAAAATATGCACAATTAAGCAATAATGTACAATCAAAAACCACATACACATTTCCCATCTTTGAGTATTCAAAACATGTACAACAATACAAAAAATGTATCAAAATGTAAGGAAAATGCACTAAAATGACATGAGATTCCAGAGGTTAACATCCCCGGTCTACCATTGAACCAGACCGGACCATAGACCGGTCCGCCGTTTCACCAGTTGGACCGATCGGTCCGATCCGGTTTTCCTTTCCTTAACAAGACGATCCAACGCATCATTCCTTTCCAAATTATGAAAATTGGTATGCACCAAAGCTATATAGGCATGAGTACACTGATTAATTGTACCACTTATAAATAAAGGCATATTTATTAAAAAGAAGAAGAAGCACATTTCCTACCTATTGTTACTTTAAACAACGGATATTAAACCTGGACAGAACCTTTAAAGTTGATTTGATCACCTAACCGATCCCATCAAGCCTTCAACCTGAAAATGTCTGACTCACGATGAATCGATGTAATCCAATCGTAACACGGGTAACTCATTAACCTGAAAATTCTAAATTTTTTATTTTTTGCTTTGATGGATTTAGATGCCATCAATTTGAGGATTTTCATTTTTATTTTTCTTGAATACTAATCAGACTATCACTAACTATTATGAACTATATTCCAATATTTTATCATTTTGTTACTTTGTAGGTTTTATTTGATTGGATGAACAATTTTATCACGGTTACAATCAAACAATTGTAAGAAACATGTGTATCAAGACATTATGTTGAGTGGCCTTTTTTATTTAAATGTTATTATATTAACTTGTTTTTAATCAAATATAAGTAGTTTTGTTAAATTATATTATTTTTATATGACCAGTTTGATCAAAAGCTTGACTTCAGTTTAACTTATTGACCATTAACCCACTGTCTCGACCGATTCAAAATATGGTTCAGTTTAATTACCTTGCTTTTAACAGTTTTTTGAAACACAATTCAGTTATTTGGATGTTATAATAAGAGAGGGATGGAATAATT